>JAXIVD010009040.1:0-5000 GCA_036785275.1 Cancer borealis | reverse complement strand
GTGGGTCATCCACGGGTCCATCTCCCACAGGTGGTTCATCCACTATGGGCGCTTCCACTAGTTCGTGCTCCAGTGTTGGAGCCTCTGCTTCTATAACCCATCCCATGCGGCGAGATAGAGCTTGGCGAGTCTCCAGGTCAGCTTTGTCCTGGAGGCCGTGGAGACGGTCTGCCTCCTCCAGTGAGGATACGGCCTTGGCAGACAGGGTTCGTGCAGGGTGCACGGTGGCCCTGTCCATGGCCTCCAGTTCTCGCCTCCACCACCGCAGCTCAACCTTGGCGTGCCATCAGCGGCTGTCGAGGAAGCCCTTTTGCATCCTATCGCCCTCAATGTGGTCCTTGACCTTTTCGAGGGCGGCGTCACCCCTGCACTTGAGGCCCTTGATGAGGGCACGCAGGTCATTGGTGGTGCGGCTTTCGATCAGCTGCAGCACCTCCGCCTCATGGATCCAGTTGATGCGGCGGGCATCGAACTCCTTCTTGGCGTCCAGCTTCACCTGGTGGTGTCGCTCTTCCTACTCCTTACGGAGGTGGAGCTCCTGCTGGAGCTGCCTTGTGCGAGCCATGGCCGCGTCAAGCTTCTCCTCGAAGCTGTCACTCAAGACGTGACTTTTGTACGCGGCGACGGTCACCACCATCACCGCCAACACAAAGGTTACCACTTCAAACTTAACAGTTAACAAGGATCAAGTTGGCATGATTACATGTACCGACCAACACCCAAGCCACACTCTCCACCAGCTTGTGGTGGGGGGGAGGCGGGGGCACGGTGGTAATTTGATTGGCGGGATGAGGAAGGAACTTAGTAGTTCAGCCCTTGCTCTTGACCTGCTCCTCAATGTATTGTGAGGTGGCGAAGCAGGTCAGAGCGAAGAACATTATGTGTATGAGGCGGAGAGGCCCTCCAAGGATGGCCTCCACCATCACCACACACAGCAGCACTAGGCTGTCAAACCTCCACTGGTGCAGCAGCTTCTGCTGCACCCAGCTGTAGAAATCCATGTGGCTTACACATGCGTTAAGAATGGTGGAATGGAACCGCCATTGAATAACGCATGTGTCGCACAGGTCACAGTGAGTGGTGGTTGCCGCCACTGAACCTCCACATTGTGAACAGTATCTTGAACTGAACAACATGGAGGTGCAGCGGTCGTACCTCCTGTCCCACACATACAACTTGATGTGCAGGATGTAGAGGTCCCACGAACGTAGGAACAACCACATGACCAGCACCACCTGCACCAGCAGAGTCACCAGCCCGGGGCACCTGCTGGTCAAGAAGGGTACCGTCTCGACCAGCAGCGGCAGCACCGTGCCGTACACGAAGGTGATTGGCGCCACGCCAAACACCAACGTGTTCAACAGCCATAGGATTGCGGGAACCACCCTCTGGGCCTTGGTGTCTCCTGGTGGAGACACGTTCCACCCCGGAGGAGTGTACAGTCCAGGTGGAGTCCTGGACCTCCTCGAGGTGCTTCTTCCTGCCAAGCCAGATCTTATCATGTTAAACTTCATCACTTTTAATTTGAAAACTGTTAAGTTAAAAAGGATCAAGTAGGTCTGAGAGGTGTTGAGCCTAAAAAGTGTGAAGTGAGTTCAAGGCGAACCAGTTCAATTACAGATTACAAGTGTGACTCTGTGTGTGAGTGTTTACCTCTCTCCCATAACCAAAGAAAGGTAATTATCTGGACAGTAACGAGAAGATTGGCGGTGAGAGAGAGAGAGAGAGAGAGAGAGAGAGAGAGAGAGAGAGAGAGAGAGAGAGAGAGAGAGAGAGAGAGAGAGAGAGAGAGAGAGAGAGAGAGAGAGAGAGAAAATGAAAGAAAGAGAGAATGAGAGAGAAAGCATATGCATAACAGTAGATAAGTGAATATACAAAATTTGCGTATTTAAAAGATTTACAAGAAGCAAGAAAACGAATTTAGGTCAACACATGGGGAAAAAAATTTAATAAAGGCCTATTCATGTTTTTTTTCTCTCCAAAAGTCATGACTCAACTTTACTCGTAAATTAGAAGAAAAAACAAATTTCAAATATATTTTTCCATCCTGGCAGTGAGAGAGAATTACGATTCAGCTGTTTGCAAATTGCTAGGGATCAGCTTCTAGTGTGTGTGTGTGTTTGTGTGTGTGTGTGTGTGTGTGTGTGTGTGTGTGTGTGTGTGTGTGTGTGTGTCCCCGTCCTATCCTCCCACCGCCTCTTCCTCCTCCTCCTCCTCCTCCTCCTCCTCCTTCTCTTCCTCCTCCTCCACTTCCTGAACGCCCCAGAGCTCTCTTTGTTTGACTTCCACGGAGATCAATTCACAGCCTCCAGAGTGTCTTGCAGATAAGCCACTTGTCGGTAAAGAATTCCTACAGTCAATTCCAGGCTAGAACTTGACTCGTGTGTCTCGGCATTGCGTAGCAGATTACCGAGGCAACATTTGTTTGTGTGTGTGAGTAAGTGGTTGATAAGAGACATTGAGGTAAAGGCTGTTCACTTAATTCAAGGGTAGAGGGTGGATTCTGAATGACTTATTTAGTGAAGCAAGTGTGGTTTGTGGCTTGTTAATATATAATAATAAATAATAATTTACGGTTTAATTTATTTACTTTACTTTACATTGGCAGCCGGTTAGGCTGCAAATCAGACATATTCCACAGACAAATTTTACACAAGTACCCCCCCCCATTCCCCCATTTTCTATGCTACCCGGGGGTGACAGGCCACCCCCTGTCTACCCGTACAGGTGCCAACAACCGCATTAAAGCAGCTCGGCAAGTGATAATGGTCACTGCCGTATATTTTTATTTATGGGAGATTGGTTTTCTCCCCCCTGAAAGCGGGTCACAAACCCCGTCTGAGATCAGGTACCTCATTACTGTTTGGTGAACAGGGACCACACACACTTATAAGAGACATAGTCCATATGTCTCCTACCCAGCGCAGGGATCGAACCTGCGACCTTTCGCTTGTGAGGCGAACGTCCTAACCACTGGACCACCGGGTGTGTGTGTGTGTGTGTGTGTGTGTGTGTGTGTGTGTGTGTGTGTGTGTTATTTGTTTTTTTTCGTCAATAAATGTACGATGCTAATACATTTATAACATTTAAATCACACGTCTATTGCTATATTATTTTGTGTGCGTGTGTGTGTATGTGTGTGTGCGTGCGTGTATGTGTATTCCCAAAATTATATTAAATTTAATGAAACTGTCCAATCATCCTCGTGTGTTTTTGAAGTGCTTTCGACTCTTCACTTCTGCAGTATTGGCGAGATTATAATTTTTGTATGCAACTTTTTTTTTTATTTGCTTTTTTTTTTTTTAGATTTTAATTTTATTCATGCGTGTGTTTATACCTTTCACCTGTGGCTGCAACATGTCATCAAACACAAAATAAAACCATCATTTCATATCATATTGTTTATTTATTTATTTTTTTACACGACAAATTTTATTACATTCACTATTCACATAACCGCGTATTTATTTTTTTCTTAATCATAAAACACAAACTCAAGGGAAATTCAATACTTGAAATGAATTATGAAAAAAGAAAAAATTGAAAGAAAGATACGTGGAATTAGAAGGATTAAATGAAATGAAAAAATATAATACGTGACTTCAAACAGGATTTAACGACAGACTGAAGGCAAATAGTAAAGATTAGATTAAACAACTTGATTAGATTAAGTGAAAGAATATAGATTAGGAGAAAGAGAGAGAGAGAGAGAGAGAGGGAGAGAGAGAGGGGGAGAGAGAGAGAGAGAGAGAGAGAGAGAGAGAGAGAGAGAGAGAGAGAGAGAGAGAGAGAGGAGAGAGAGAGAGAGAGAGAGAGAGAGAGAGAGAGAGAAAGAGAGAGAGAGAGAGAGAGAGAGAGAGAGAGAGAGAGAGAGAGAGAGAGAGAGAGAGAGAGAGAGAGAGAGAGAGAGACAGAGAGAGAATGAGAGAGAGAGAGAGAGAGAGGGAGAGAGAGAGAGAGAGAGAGAGAGAGAGAGAGAGAGAGAGAGAGAGAGAGAGAGAGAGAGAGAGAGAGAGAGAGAGAGAGAGAGAGAGAGAGAGAGAGAGAGAGAGAGAGAGAGAGAGAGAGAGAGAGAGAGAGAGAGAGAGAGAGTGAGAGAGAGAGAGAGAGACAGAGACAGAGACAGAGACAGAGACAGAGACAGAGACAGAGACAGAGACAGAGAGAGAGAGAGGAGAGAGAGAGAGAGAGAGAGAGAGAGAGAGAGAGAGAGAGAAAAATAAGAGAACGAGTATAAAGATAAAAAAAAACATATCTCTAGAGTTCTTTGACCAAATCAATTTATTTTCCCGACACAGAATACAAACTCTGTGAAAACTTCGTTAACTTTTTTTCCTTCCATTTCTCGGACACAGTTGAACGTATTAATCCTTCACCATAAAACAGTCCACCTCTCTATGTCACTGTGACCTTCCCTGCGGCGAGATGAGGCCACACACACACACACACACACACACACACACACACACACACACACACACACACACACACACAGACACACACACACACACACACACACACACACACACACGTTGGTATAGAGGTACACACTTTTACAACGACGTATACATTCTGTCCCTCTATATCCAACTGCCTCTGTCTGTCTCTGTCTGTCTGTCTGTCACGATACTTAAAAACAACCAGCTTATAACAGAATATTATAACAGGACAAAACAAAGTAGGACAATGAAAACAAAATGTAAAGAAAGAGGGATGAAGAAAAGGAAACAAGGAGGGAGGGAAACACGAGGAAACACGAGGATACACCATCTTTTCCCTCCGTCAGCTTATACCAGATAAGCTTAGGTATTTCCATTAGAAGAACGTTAATAGGAGAGAAGGAAGGAAGGAGGGAAAAAAAGAGGGAAAAAGAGGAAGAGGAGGAGGTAAGGGATAAATGTGATGCAGGGAGAACAACGAAGGAAGAAAGAAAGAAAGAAAAGTGGAAGAAAAGAAGAAAAAGAGGATTGGTTATAAATGTGAATGGAGAGAAATGAAGG
>JAXIVD010009039.1:0-16228 GCA_036785275.1 Cancer borealis | reverse complement strand
GCTGCAGTGTTACATTGCATGATTCCAATAGCGAGCATCCTGGACACCTTACACGCATTGAAAGTAAATTAAAATATTGTTGAGTTATTATATTTACATCTGAATCTCGTTTTTTTTATCATACAATTTATCTTTTCTTTCGTTCAGTTTTTTTTAACCATTCAGTCTTTTTTTTTTTGGTTCCTCAAGAAATCGCGTTTTATTTTCATCAGTGAGGTTGATAACTATGTGCGTGAAGGATGTGTGTGTGTGGGCGTGGGTAAGGGGTAAGGGGTAAGGGAGAATATATCACCTCGCCCACTCTCTAACGTTCCAAAAATATCTTCCCGCATGCTCCAGCCTCGAAGCTTGTGGGCGTCCCTTTACTTTCCTCCACCTCGACATTTATCTCTTTACTTCACATGATGACGTGATAAACATTTTTCCTTTCTGGCATTGCATCATATACATATATATAAACCGCGTTGGCGTTCAATATACAACTAATGAGTCTTGATGTTGACGGTTTGAACGCGAGGCCTTTCCAGTGATCCCTCGTTATTGTGCAGACACCGGCTTACCTCATCATTTTTCTGTCTATAATTGATGTTTTGAAGCCATGAAGTAGGACAGTGAACATAAGTGACTTCCATACGAATATCTATCGCTCTGTGCAGGCATTACCATTGTGTATCTCCATGGTGAGGGAGACCGTAGCATTATATAAGCCAGGACAGTCCGCCGGATGAAGCCTGAGGGACGCTACATTACTAGACACTACACGTTGCATGTTGTGTCTGTGCTGGGAGTGTGAACCTGTGGGAGAAAGTGTGTTCTGTGGCTGTGAGTGTGTTTCAGTGGGTTGGAGTGTATTCTGTGGATGGTAGTGTCGTTTGTGGGTGGTGTGTTCTGTGGGTGAGGCTGTGATCTTCTGGGTGGGAGTGTATTGTGTGGGTGAGACTGTAATCCTGTGGCTGTGAGTATCTAGGGACAACTAGGGAAGGTAAACTGTGATGGTTTTTTATTAATTACAATCGCCTTAGTGTTCCCCATAAGCGGCTTTGATCCTCCATGCATGTATTCAAGGACCAGAGGGACGCGAAGAATAAGAGCTTTATTCCTTTATTTATTAAGAAGAAAAGAGCTTTATTCCTATTCATCACCTTAGCGTCGCGTTCCATTCTCTCTTATTTGTTGTTATTTCATGTGGTATAAACGCCTCCATCTCCTTTACCATGTTATCCTCCACGTATATATGATTTTGTTTTCATATATTCTTTTATGTCAGCAATCTTAACTTTTCATTTGTAGAAAGTTTTATGTTTGTTTAAGTCACCCCCACGCCTTATCCGCCCTTATCACACTACGCCCACACGCCCTCACCACACCACGCCTGTATTTTCATCATGGGCTTGAGACTTGGCTCGTTCAGTACATACATACATACATACATACATACATGCATGCATCCATACATACATGAAAAGGCGTTCATCCCCACATATCACCACCAACACATTACTATTTTCTTTTTTCCTTCGTATGAGAAATGTTAATAAAAAATGGAAGAAGAGGAGGATCAGGAAGAGGAGGAAGGGGATGGGAGGGAGGAGACAATATAGGGTAGTAGAGGAAAGGAAAAGGAGGAAAGGAGGAAAGGAGGAAAGAAGAGGAAGGGGAATGAAGGCAGTATAAAGGCAGGATAAAGACAGCCGGGTTTCGTAAAAAAAAAAAAAGTAAATAAGTTTTAAAAAATATATATATATGTACACTTTGCAACGTGAATTTTCAACATGTTTCGCGTCAAAATCAATCAAGTCTCACGTTGGATTTTTATTATTCTTTTCTTCTTTTCTTTTTCTTTTTTGTTTTTGTTTTTTGTTTCCTTTGTCTCGATAGTTGCAACAATTTTCATTTCATCGTGTGTGATATTTTATGACTCGGCATTTTTTGACTTTTTTTTTTTCTTCCTCTCTCTCTCTCTGTGTGTGACTATAAAATATCCTAGTAATTTTCTCTTTTATGAGCCAATTGTATTTGCACATAAAAGTAGTTTCTCACTGTCCAAACACATACTATTGATATTCTGGGTATACATTCTACCTTGACGTTAACAAACCATTCCAGTATCTTACCAAATATATCTCTATATGCAAAAAGTTCATGGGGAAAAAGTATACTATTTACATTATGACATGAACTACCGTACATAAATATATTACTGTCATTGATGCTGTTGCTCATACTGATGATGACGATGATGATGACAGCCTCAGTGGTCATTCCCTTGGCCTTCTAACCGTACATCACGTTATTTCCTCGTACACACAGCCACTGCGTCACCTCGTTGCCTTGCCCTACACTGAAAGTTTTGGGTAATCGATTCGCACCCAATACTGGAAAGTTGGCTGAAAAGTTAGGTATTGTCGGGTCGGGTGTCAGTGCCGGGCCAGGGCTGACAACTAGGTCCAATGTTACTGATAAATTAAAGCTAAACATTATAAAAGTGCCTGAGAGGAAAGACTTGTTAAATAAATCTGATGCGTGGGTGTAATGTGACGTTACAATGAGTGACAATATCAGAAATGAGTGTTGACAGACAAGTGTTCATGTAACCTAACTCTTAGTATTCTCCAGCATTCTACCCACAGGCACACGTACACACCTATGGCTAAGGCAACAACCAGTACAGCCTATCTATTCCTCGTCACCACCTCCCCCACCTAAGGCACCAATCAAGTACTCAGCTCTCTTTGATTCACTTTACCTCGTCGACATTCATACCATCTTTTACACTCCAGGCAGAAGTAAACGCGCTCAGGTGTTTTCATAGCTGAGTAAACACCGCGCCGCACACTGATGGATATCTGCAGGAGGAAGGGGAGACGGAGCGGGGATGGCATGAACAATGGAGTGTGTCAGTTTATTACTCTCTGGACGCGGCTGAGAGGTGACTTCAAGCGAGCGTGAATATAAAGGGAAATGTCAAGCATATCGTCAAGATTTCCGTCCATTGATTTGTGTGTGTTGTTGGCGTTGCTGTGCAAGACGCGATCACTCATGTTAAGGGAAGTGTTGATGACGTAGACTTGTGTATGATAGTAAAGGTTGGTAAGAATATGATAAAGAAAACAAATAAAGAGGTCTCTGGACGCGCGCGCACACACACACACACACACACACACACACACACACACACACACACACACACACACACACACACACACACACACACACACACAGAAAATTTGAATGATTTGAATTTGTGATTGATTTTCCTTTACTCGAGGCTGGACTTCAATCACAGAACTTTACATCTGGTTGGGAGGCATCTTTCTTTTAACTGTTTTTTTACCCTCAGAAAGTTGAAACAGCTTCTGAGTTACTTAATTAAAAAAAAAAAAAAAACTAAAATAACTGTAATAAACAAGGCTACACGACAAGAGATTATATTATATTCAGCATCAAACGACATGTACTGTATATTTAATTGTATATTACGACACCTACTTTTTTTGCGTCTCTATGTGATTTATACGTTACGAGACACTGATTATAATATTTTTAGCTTACATTAGAATCACATCTCAGGCGTTCTTCATGTTATGTGATGAATACCCTCGTACGGAAGTGATAAAAAGTATGGATTCTAAGGCTACTCACTCACTTCCTCACCTCCTTTGACACACTCCCTTCAATCGTTCGTGTCCTACTGCAGTTTTTTCATCGTCTACTGCCTCTTGTTACTGTTTGCACACCACATTAACACTTGCGAAAAAATGACCTCTTCACTTTTTTGTCCATTCTTACTCTGTTTATTCCCCTATTGCAAGTGTAAGCCAATGTTTTCATAAAGGTTAGTACTAGAAAAGCCGATCTCATCATTTTTGTTCCCTTTAGTGCGATAGGAATGGCATGTGTTCTCTGATTTTTATGAAACTCTATTGAGGGTTTGGCTGTCAACTCTTTTTTTCCCTCGTGAAGTGGTGAGCGGCGTTTTTTTTTTTTTTTTTTGGCGTGTGTTTTTTTTTTATTTGTGTGTTATGCTTTTAGTTAACCTCACAACACTGAAATTTGTTACGTGGAGGCTTGCTTAGAACCATAAAATCCTGACTCTCTATCCTGACACACTGATCTACATAGTACGAATCAATGCAAGTTAATTTTATCTAGTACATTAAAACGCTCAAATTTTCTTCATATCTTTGCATGTTAAAACCTTCCATGAAAAAAATAAATTGTTCTTGTTGAAAGTGGTTCTGGGAAAAAAGTGAAGAATATTTTTTCTCTCATTCTTTTTCTCGCTGTTATAGAATGTAGAAATTGCGTACTGGTATGTTATATCTGTTAAAGGTGAAGGAATGAATTGTGACGCGTTGGAAGCCTTCAATAGCAGCCTCCTTTGATGGTTTTGTCTTGTGGAGAGAAGGAGAAAAAATGTAGTGACAACAAGGATATACAAAAGATGCTGCGGGTGTGAAAGGAAGGCTCTCTATAGGATGAAAACAGTACTGGTCTGGTATGTTGAAGAGAAGGGAAGACAGGAGATTGAGAGGGATTTAGATTGTAAGAATGGAGTGTGTTGAGAGGAACAAATGGAGACTCATTCGTCGTGGCTGTCACCTTTAAAGGATTTCTATGCAACGGGCGTCAGAGTAGTAAACTAGACCAGAAACTAAACCATTTTAAAACTTCGAAGACTGTCTTGAATCCCCGACCTGCAGTTTGGAAGTCATTGTGAAAAGATGCGTGAAACTAAATGAGCCAAAAGGAAAGGCATTATCAGAACCAAAGAAATGTAAAAAAAAAAAAATAATAATAACAATAATAATAATAATAAAAAGTTTTAATTTAGAAATACTTAGTTGGGTATAAGATTAGGAAAAACTTACCTGGGCATAAGATGAAAAAAAATCTTACCTGGACATTAAAAAAAACCTGTTAATTAATCCCAGTGTGACATCGAGACGGAATTTTTACCGGAACCAAAACTCTTCAACTACCACTCATGGCCATTTGCATTTCAATAGAACCACGAAGCTTGAGTCTTGACAAAGTGCCCTCCCCGTCCCCCTCCCCTCCTACACACACACACACACACACACACACACACACACACACACACACACACACACACACACACACACACACACACACACACACACACACACACACACACACACACACACAAGCCCTAATGAGGCGTAAGGGCAAGAGGTCCGTAAGGTGTTTGCTCTCGGGAAAGAAGAAGTGACGTTTGAAGATTCTAATGAGGGAGACCGTGAGAGCAAGGAAGGGGGAGAGGAGAAGAGGAGAGAGGAGAGGAGAGGAGAGGAGAGGAGAGGAGAGGAGAGGAGAGAACAGACAAACCGTATAATATGACAAACAAATTAACTTAACCATACCATTCAAACTTAGTTATATCTCTTCAAAAAAAGGAAACGAAATTAGGCTTAAAATAATTGTTTAAAGGTTACACCACGACAGCATCGCCAAGGCCTAAGGTATTCCAGCCTTGAATTAACACATAAGATCAAGGTAGTAACGATGAACCAGCAGAGAACCAGCAGCTCAAATGGGTCGTTAAAGTAGCTAAGACGATTCAGAACTCAGCCTTATGACAAATACCTGAAAATCTCTTCAGGATATTTTTAAAACCTTAAGAATCGTAGGATATCAAGGGTGCAGGGGCGATAGGGTGAAGAATTCGAGTGGTCATCCTTCTTTGAGAGAGGAATGTAATGATATTTCGAGTCAAAAGAAAAGATGGATGTTGATTAAGATAGAGTGGTTTGAGCAAGTGGATGAAGGGAGAGACAGAGTATAAACGCGCACTTGGCAAAGGGGAACAGAAGAGGCTTTGTCAGGATTCTATGCTCTCGTAGGGTGAAGGCCAGAGAGGTCACATACGACATCATTAGGAAGAATTTTATTTGGAAGCGGAATTACGTCAAAGAATTGGAAAGAGAGAAAGAGAGAGAAACCTTGAAAGTCTTTTAAAGTTAATGTTATAATTATTTTTAGGTATTTGTATTGCGTGTTTTATTATTCTCAAAAAATGGAGGTGGGCTGAGGATTACAAAACTAATGATAAATAATTCCTTTTTGATAGCAAGTGTGTTTGGTCGTGTGCGGCAGGTGTGGCGATGCACTTTGTGATGTTGCAGAATATGATCAAAAATGCAAAGTGTATGATAGCAAGAGTGCAATAGAGAGAGAGAGGAGAGAGAGAGAGAGAGAGAGAGAGAGAGAGAGAGAGAGAGAGAGAGAGAGAGAGAGAGAGAGAGAGAGAGAGAGAGAGAGAGAGAGAGAGAGAGAGAGAGAGAGAGAGAGAGAGAGAGAGAGAGAGAGAGAGAGAAAGGTGGTTAAGAACATTTTAAGTGTCACTGAACAATCTTACAACATCACACTTACCCACGCAGGAGCCTCCCTCAACCTAGCGTGTTTAGCGGCCGTAACGAGCGAGTGTTTACGATGCTTGTTAAAACCTCTGTATTCTAGGTGATTAAGTCGTACCTTGTATCTAATTATATGTTTTCAGAACTCTACCAACAACAGCCATTAAGGAAATTAGTTTGTAATTACTTAATCCTTTTTCCCCTTCTTTTAATTTACACCAGAAAGTTTTTGCTATATATCTAACTGAAACACGGATGAGTAATGACCGGTTATGTAGCAGTGATATTATACATGTATGTGTGTGTCTCTGTGTGTGTGTGTGTGTGTGTGTGTGTGTGTGTGTGTGTGTGTGTGTGTGTGTGTGTGTGTGTGTGTGTGTGTGTGTGTCTCTGTGTGTGTCTCATCTGCTGGCCAAGACTTACCTACAAAACCGGTGATAAAGACGACTGTGTAGAGGGCGATCAACACGCCTCTCACGTCGCTCCGGTCAAAGAGGAAGGGCTCAGTGTCCTCACTCTCCGAACCCATCCCGTCTGCGTTGTCTGGGAAAAAAGTGACATTGCAGGGGGCGGCAGGGGAAGACGAGTGCAGGAGTCTGGCGGAGGCATTGGACGACAAGTCAGAGATGAGGTGCGGCACACAATCTGTGGTGGTGCTGGTGGTAGTGGTGATGGGGGTGTGGGGTGCGGGGGTGGCGACTGACTCGAGAGGGGAGACATTGGTGGGTGTGGGCAGCAGGGAAGCATAGATGGTCGAGAGGGGCCAAGGTAGTCCATGGGTTCGGCCCACGTGGCTGTTACACTGAATACGTGTGTGTAGCTTTGTATCCGTCACTATGGGTCAGCAGAACGCGATAACACACTCAGCAGCACTGGCGTAATGGATTTGGTGAGCCGTGTTAGGGTTGGTGATGGGCGGGTCCTGGGTGAGGCAGGTGCCGGCTCCCAATGGGGTGTAATGGAGTAGCGGCCACATTGTTAGCCTTTCGTAGCCTCCAGGCAGCCCGGCCCCTGCCTCAGCTTGATGAATCTCCGTCAGGCCTCAAGGTGACGGCACAGTCCACGCACACGACTCCGTTAGTAGACCAAATCTGGAAGAAAATTAGCGTAAGTTAGCTGCTGCTGCTGACAGACTCATCCTGTCAGCCCCCAACACCCCCTTGTTGATTAAATTAATGGCTATCACATGTGTTTGGAAAGAGCAGTGGCTGTTTCAAGTAGCATACACAAATAAACAAACAAAAGAGTAAATAAGCACACACACACACACACACACACACACACACACACACACACACACACACACACACACACACACACACACATATTTGAGAGCGGACTGCCTCCACCATTCTCTGATTTGTCCTTGCAATAATGATGTTGAGTTGCAACACCATAACGTTGTTGTTGTGTGTTTGTTTGTCTGTTTGAATGTTTGTGTGTGTGTGTGTGTGTGTGTGTGTGTGTGTGTGTGTGTGTGTGTGTGTGTGTGTGTGTGTGTGTGTGTGTGTGTGTGTGTGTGTGTGCGTGTGTGTGTGTGTCTGCGTGGATCCTAACAAGAGAAGCCAGTGGTGTACAAGGTGAGGCATTGCACCCAACACACAAAGCCTCGGTGTTCATCCTTGGTCATAAGCTGTATACTCAGCCACCTGTTCACCTTCAGACATGTGTGTATTGTCTTCAACAGGGAATACTCATTAGCATTCCGTACACTCTACCTTTCCACTCCACTCCAATCTTCTTCTGAAATTTGTCTTTTTTTTCATTTTCTGCGTTCCTAAGTTAAGTAAAACCCATAAAGATATCCCCAGATCGGGCAGCCTTTGAAGAACAGGCACAAAGGATTATATTGATGGTTCCTCTAGCTCTCTACAATCAATGTCTGCAATATTCGCGGCCTCAATTCTAGTTTAATCTCATTTCATCACCATCTCTCTGCCTTTATGCTTCACCGACAGCCAGGCGTTGAACTGGAAGGAGAGGAAGGGCCCCACAAGCAAGGCATTGACGATAAAATCAACAGAAAAAAAATTGCGCCACTACCTAACACAAAACACCTAAAAAAGACCAATTGAAGGAGGTTTTCACGCCGCACTGAAGATGGAATGAAGTGACGTCACCATCGCCCTCACACCTATCCTTTACATAGGAATAAAGAAACACCAAATCCCACCCAACATAATTTACGACCAAAGGCTCGCACCAAATCCCTCTCGCAGAAAACAAAATAAGAGAGCTTCTAGGAGGAATTATTGTGCAACGAGGCAAGGTCTGAGGCAAAGGCGAGGATGGAAAATTTCAGTTGTCAGGTTCAGCAATTATGGAGATGTATATAGAGGAAAGGAAGAGTGTAACATAGGAGTACAAAGAGGTTGTATGCTAGCTATTGTACGTCACTAAAGAAATCAAAGTTGAAGGTTTGTTTACCAGGACAGAAAAATGACATCCAAAGCTGGCGGTGAAGGTTAAAATTTCCAAAAATACAGATTTCTACTGAGATAGAATGTACCAAGATTTACCTCACCATAGAAGTAAAATATTCAGGATTTAAATTACTAAATAATATCAGAGATTGCAGCATAATAATATCGTGTGAGAGAGTGACAATTAAATGGTAATTAAGTAAGACGTGCAGTGAACCACCCAGGATTAAGGACGCTGAGAGAGAGAGAGAGAGAGAGAGAGAGAGAGAGAGAGAGAGAGAGAGAGAGAGAGAGAGAGAGAGAGAGAGAGAGAGAGAGAGAGAGAGAGAGAGAGAGAGAGAGAGAGAGAGAGAGAGAGAGAGAGAGAGCGTGTGTGTGTATGCATCGATAGGTTATCAAGAAAGTGTCCATGAAGGAGGCAAGAGAACACAATAACTTCACAATATAAGGAAGTTCACGACACAAGAAGAGTTATCGAGGCAAGAGGCAGATCAGACATTATTAACAATTCAGAGGAAGACGATTAGGGAAGTCTGGCATCGTTCACTAATAATTCATGAGTAAAGATTTGTGGGAAGGGAAACAGAGGGTCATCAGAAGGGATAGCTTTGGTGATTTTTATGTTGATGTATATTGAACAAAAAACACGTTAATATTGTATAATTTCCTCATATTATTTCACGTTTCTGTATTATCATGAAAGGAAAAAAATTGTATGCCTATTACCGTGGCTGGTTCATTATCGCTTCATTGTTGCTATTATTCGTGAAGAAGGGAACCCTTTGTAGTGACGCACCTCTATCTTCCCTTAACCCCTTCCCTTGTCTTTTTTTAATCAAGCTAAAGAGAGGAGGAGCAGGAGCAAGAGGATGAGGACAAAGAGGAGGAGGAGGAGGAAGAGGAGGAGAGAAAGATAGAGAAAGACGAAATGGGTACAAAAGAAGACGAACACCGTACATTTGCTATTTGTTCAGGTGTTTAGTTTGTACCTCTGTTATCTGATTCTCTCGCTAGCTTACTTTTTCTTTTCCTTTTATTCCACCCAAACAAAAGCTTAACTCTGTCGAAAACCTGCTACCAGAACGCTTCACCTGGCTAGGCGTCTTATTGTGTTCTTTTTGTTACTTTATTTTCCGTCTTTGTATTTGCATTTCATCCTGAGTTTCCAGAGCTGCCATGACGGGAAAAGATGTGTTATAAGTAGGCTAGAAAAAGGTCTGAAGGTAGAATGGTCTGTCTGCTGCAAGGAATAGTTTCAACACAGCAATGGGAGGTTTTATGAAGGTCACAGATGTTTTCATGAGGATCACCGTAAAAAAAAAATACTTGCAGGAAAAAATAATAAGAAGAATAGTTAAGAATTTTTAATAACATAATTGCAGAAGAAAATTACGGAGATACCAAGAAAGTCAAATAAATGCAGAAGAAAAGTTGCTCTATTCGTTTTGGTGAATTAAAAACTCAGCAAGAACTATTATACTGTTCTTTTTGTTGCTCTTGGTATGATATTTTTTCTTTATAAATATTAAATTGTGTTGAATTGATGAAATATATATTTATCTATATTACCACTAAGGAAGACATGAGTAAAGTGAGTCACGAGTCACGCAAAAGTCTATTAATGATGACGGTCATGAAAGTTTGGGAAGCACTGCAGTAAAGGACAACACGTGGCGCAGAGGAAGACGGAGGAGGAGCAGGCTGTGTTTATGGGCCAGGCTGTGGTGTGTGGTGAGGGGCTGTGGTGTGTGGTGAGGGGTTGTGGTGTGTGGTGGAGCGAGCTGTGGTGTGTGGTGAGGGGCTGTGTAAAGGTGACTCACACTCTAGTTTAAAGCATTACACGTGTGACCCGCATCGTGTCTCGACCCCTAATCCTCTTATTATATTAATATTTTTCTTTCCTCCTTCCCCTCAGTCCTCTCCTCTTTGGTTCCTCCACTCGGTGTTCCATTACCGGGAATCCTGCTCCATGGACACCACTTTTACTTTAAGGAAAAAAATACACACAAAAGGGTAAGAAAAAATAGATCGTATATGGTTCTTAAGGCGGAGAGCCTCGAGACGCTAAGTGGAGTAGGGGGGAATGGGGCGACGGGGGGGGAGAGGGGCGACGGGGGGGGAGGGAAACCTGGCTCACTTCTTTTTTTTTTTATCCATAAGTTTGATGTAATTTAATCTTTAACAATGAGACAACTACTATAGCACCTGAACGTCAGTGTTATTCATAGTACTTATAGCAGTCTTGTCAATATAGGAAAAAAATTAGCAAGTATAAACAATTGGTATGTTTGTGAGGTCACAGACTCAATGGGAAGGAGGTATCATCATCATCATCATCATCATCATCATCATCATCATCATCATCATCATCATAAACATCATCATCATCATTATTATTCCCAAGATGACCCAAGTTATGTTCACCAAAACACACCACAGCCTCACAACTTCCTAACACTGTTCCCTGTGAAGAGGCTTTCCGCTACATAAACACCATTACGTATGAAGATTGGAGTGTTGATTTGCCTCCCACACACAAAGCTGACACATGTGGGACGGGCCACTGAACCTAGAAAGGAAACTATCAGCTACAAGGATCAGTAAAATAATTGAAACAAAGGAAATTCAGTCCATTCACCCGCTTTGTGAGTTAAAATATCATTAAATAATAAATTGTCTATATCTCTACTTATATAGGACCCTGAAAAATACCAGACACTGTGCTTTGATATCAAAAGGAAGCAAAATGAGTATTGCAGTTGGCTCACAGAAGTAATCTCATCAAACGTTTATATAAAAGTAAAGGTCACTCCTCCTGATCCCTGTTGTGTTCATGGTGAAGAAATCCGTTCCGCGTTCGATGTATTTGTCAATCACGTGAATTTGGTGGAGTGTGTGAAACGGCTTTATCATTTATTTCGCCGGTGATAAGGACATGTTGATCCTTCATTCAGTTATTTAGGAGGTTAATATCAGGTACAGGTGGAGGGAAGGTGATGTTCAAGGTGACTCGCATAAGGAGAAAAGTAATGTAAATGTGAAGAGTAATCACCGTAGACTTTATTGACGGAATTCACTATTTCGTAACACATTTTACTGTACGTGCATTATATTTCCAAGCAGTACAATGTGTATGATGAGTATGATTGCTGTATTTATTATCATCATCATTATTTTTTAAGCAGGAATTATAAAGCAACGTTTCTCTACACTTTCCTATTCCGCCTACCAGCATAATCGTTGCTCACTCACGGTATAAATAAAGGTTCAAGGTTGTTGGGGGGTTTTTTCTCTCTCTCTCTCTCTCTCTCTCTCTCTCTCTCTCTCTCTCTCTCTCTCTCTCTCTCTCTCTCTCTCTCTCTCTCTCTCTCTCTCTCTCTCTCTCTCTCTCTCTCTCTCTCTCTCTCTCTCTCTCTCTCTCTCTCTCTCTCTCTCTCTCTCTCTCGCTCAAAAAAATCACACGGGAGTCGTTTTAAGGTTTACCTGACACCAAACGGGTCATTAATTCCTAACGACTTTGAATGAAAAACACTTTAGGGAAGGTAAGCAAGGCAGAGAAATATGAGCGGGCCATGTTCACACACACACACACACACACACACACACACACACACACACACACACACACACACACACACACACACACACACACACACACACACACACACACACAGGTGATTCTGAGCAGTAGCTATTGCAATACCTCTCTACATGAAAATATTAATAGAATCCTGGTATCATTTTAAAAGTTTTCACAGATTAAAGACTCAGAAACTGGAGACGAGAATGTAATAAACGTTGTCAATCCGAGAAGAATGAAGGTGCAGTCATTCCTTTTAAACAATATCGCCTCCACGTTGGGCGGCCGTCACTCACACCTGCACGCCCACCACTACCTGTGAAAGCATCAGTCACTCACTTCCCTCACCTCAGTTTAAGTTTCTTTAATTCACTCGTCAAGAAATCAATAGGAAATTTTCACCCTCATGCCTGACCTTCGCCTCTTCTTTGCTCCCTTGACACCCACCACGCACCAGCTCGATCCATCTTTACTTTTGAGTTGCGTATCTATTTTTTTTTTGTCCCAGGAGCTCCCACTTCACGTCGTATCTTATCCACCTCCTCGCATCATTAGGTGGAACAGTTTTACCGCTTTGAGTATATACAGCTGTCCTTTTCCCAAGACACACGCTGCCCTCCCCACTAGAGAAGGTAAAATGTAGGTTTGCTCTTCGACTTTCCTTCAGTTTGTTTTCCCTCTTCCAACAGTGGCCAGTGCAGCGTGTCCTACCAGCCGCCCTCCCCGTCCACCCTCTCCCCGCCAGCCAGGTAAGGCCCGCATGTGTTGCATCTCAACTTTAAACAGTGAAGCCTCGCTCGTTGAAGGGTGTTCTTGTTTCTGATGATGATGATGATGATGGTTATGATGATTCTAGCGTAAGTGATAATGCTGAAACTGAGAAGGAAAATGAGGAAGACGAGTGATGACATCTAGTTGGAATTCAGACTTTATTCAGGTATTTGATAAATGTTATTCTGCATCATTATCGTGAACCAAACGCTTTAGCCAGGAACGTGACACCACACTAATGAGCTGCAACGGAGCAAGGACACCATTGTAGCGATTCATTGGTATAACGTTTTGTAAAGATAATATGAGGAACTATACTCGATTATACATATTTTTCCATTGTATTTTTATACTAAATTAATTACTGCTCACTCTTTTCCTTCCCTTCCCGGCATTCCTGAACACTCACCACTCGCTTGTATAAATTAACTTTTGAAAAGGTATCGTTACTTCTTGTTGGGTTCATGTGCACTCAGCGTGAATATGCGATAACAATTTCCACAACGCAATGCTAATACGTTATAGTGAAGCGACGACGACGATTATGATGATGATGATGATGATGATGATGATGATGATGATTAGGAGGAGAAGACTAAGAAGGAGAGGGCGTGCAAAGCGTGAGGTCGTGCCAGGCTGATAAATGGTGTTTATATGGATTCTTATTATTAACGATCATGAAAATGAGTTCGCTGAGACGCCCAAATAAATTGTTTAATCATTAATGGAGTGTTTGAGATGGAATAACATTTATGCTTCCACCAGCCTTACACAGACTCCTGGAAGCTCTCTCCCTCTCTCTTGTCTACATAAAAGTCATTATCATATACCGAACATTGCTTCTCTACCTGGAGTGGTCTCAATTGTAGAAATGCAAGGAAAGCAGATTATCGTGGAATGTCATGGAG
Source organism: Cancer borealis (assembly GCA_036785275.1). NCBI lineage: Eukaryota > Metazoa > Arthropoda > Malacostraca > Decapoda > Cancridae > Cancer > Cancer borealis. The sequence goes on along the minus strand of JAXIVD010009039.1, from coordinate 2,169 downwards.
AAGTCAGGAGCAATTTATTCAGTGCATGGAAATGTGTCGCCACTGAGATGACACGATAAATGAGTCAATTCATCATGAGCTGGAGTGTTATCAAATGGCCTCGAATGCATCTCTCCTAATGACTGTGTTGTGGTAAAAGTGAAGCTCTGCAGTGATCGTACCAGCCGTGTCGAGGAGAGTCAGTGTGGGTGTTTCAGAAATGTTGAGTCTTTGCAAGGTAAGGGGACTGACCTCGGAAAACACATAAAAGATAAAACTTGGCTTGTACGACTCAATAATTTTAAGGCCACAAGAAATACTATGAAATTTCACATTGTTGCAGCATTACCAGCAATATGTAACACAACATTTGATTATGAAACTATGAGGGATGATGTAATATTATATAGTATTATGAAATCATATAGAAATGACAAATAGCGAAAAAATGAGAGTTTTGCAAATAGATATGTTACTGATTATATGATAGAGAGAGTCAGAAGCCTTCTTGTGGTATTGTAATAGTAGCAACAACAGCAGAAGTAAGATGAAAAGTAACCAAGTGATCTTCAAACTCTCTCAGCGATGCTCTTCTGTTAGCCAATCTCACTTCACCATTTGCATTAGTTTTTCCTTAATGTCTTTCTCTTATTTTGCTTTATATATTATCTAGCTCTGCGCTTAGTGATAATGATGATGACGATGATGATGAAGGTAATGATGGTGGTGGTGGTGGTGGTGGTGGTGGAAGTGTTTGAGGTGGTGGTAATGATGGCAGTGAAGATGGTGATAGAGATGAGGTGAAGTGCTTGATGAGTGTTTGGTGTGCATGGTGAAGCAGACTTGGCGGCGACGGCGGTTAGGGAAAGACAGAGTTGGAGGAGGAGGAGGAGGAGGAGGAGGAGGAGTAGCAGCCCGAGGCGTTTCTTTGTTTTATCATGCAAATTTAAGTATTTTATAAACGACATGCCAGTCAGGGAGGAATGTAGAGGTGGAGATACCGCAAAGAAGAGAGAGAGAGAGAGAGAGAGAGAGAGAGAGAGAGAGAGAGAGAGAGAGAGAGAGAGAGAGAGAGAGAGAGAGAGAGAGAGAGAGAGAGAGAGAGAGAGAGAGAAGCGGAACAAAAACTCTCGTCACTTCCATGTTAGTGATTACTTCCGGCATGAGGTTATTAGCGAGGGAGATGAAGGAGGGAAGACAGAGAGGGATGGAGGAGGAGAGGCTGGGTGAAGGTCGGCAGGAGGGAGGCGTTGTAGGAAGAGAGGAGAAGTAAGGAACCCGTGTATGCTTCATTGGCAGCCCTGTCCCTGTTCTTTCTCCTCGTCCTCATGCTCATCCTCATCATTTCCTCTTATCCATCTCTTATTACCTCCTCCTCCTCCTCCTCCTCCTCCTCCTCCTCCTCCTCCTCCTCCTCCTCCTCCTCCTCCTCCTCCTCCTCCTTCTCCTTCTCCTCCTCCTCCTACACATAACAATATTGATGCAAAACATATAAGCGCATTGATAAGGGCAGGAGAGAAAACACAAGAAGACTCGGAAAAAAGGAAGAGGAAGGAGAGTGGAGAGAAGACGGGGACAAATGACCTTTCTGGAATGGACGGAGAAGATTGACGAAGGAAGGAAGGAAGTAGAGGAAGGAAGAAGAACATAAACTGCAATAAATAAGGGGATAAATGAATAAATAGATAAATACGGATAGCAACTAGAGGAGGAATAATGGAATACGAAAGTGAGGAAAGGAAAGGAAGTGCCACAAGGGAGCAGGAGAGGAAGGGACGGTGGAACAAAGAGCTGGAAACGTAGTGTGTCGTGTAGTATTTGTAAGGCTTATAGAACACAGAGAGAGAGAAAATTAAACAGAAATAAAGAAAAAAGAGAGAGAGAGATAAATAGATAGAGATAGAGAAAAAAGAGAGAGATAGAAAGGTTGAATCGTAGTAACTTCTAACACATTCAAATCAACATCCTGAAGTGCTGACCTGACTCGCCTGCTGGTTTGTCTTCGTCTTCCGTAATCTGATTAACGCGTCGAGTGCTTGCAAGTCGCTTCCATATTGACTATTACGCTGCAACGCTGTGAGTGGCCCTGAAAAATACCTCAAATGCTGGCTGTGACCTTGTGTCCGCGCGTCGTGTACCATTGCGGCACGCAGACCACTATATTGTTGTTGTTGGAACTGAATCAAGTAG
>JAXIVD010009038.1:15000-16230 GCA_036785275.1 Cancer borealis | reverse complement strand
GTGGAGGAAGTGAGGAGGTATGACAGGAGAGGGAAGGAAGGAAAATGAAGGTGTGAAGAAGAATAAAAATGAGGACTAAAAGAGAGAGAAAGAGAGAGAGAGAGAGAGAAGAAAAAAAAAATTACGTGAGGTTGAAGTATCTATGTAAAAAATTATCTCTGGGTCGTGTTACTCCCAGAATTCGTGATGTGAAAGGGAGAAGAAAAAAAAAAAGATCAGAAGTAGAAGTCACGGCGGAGGAAATAAAAATGGCAATCATACCCAATGAAATAGTTCACTCTTGAAAGCGAACAAAAAGGAAAGATTCTCGTCGCCAATTCTTATCATCATCAGTTTTAACTTTACCTTCTATTTTCCCATGTTACATTTTCCCAAAGAGAGAGAAAGAGAGAGAGAGAGAGAGAGAGGGAGAGAGAGACTGTGACTTAGCAGCGTCCAAAGCCAGAGGAAGAGAAAAAAAAAAGAGAGGGGAAAAAAATGCTAAAAGCTGCTTAGAAATTAATGAAGGCTCGAGAGAGGGGAAAAATTTATCTTTTACAACAATGAAACTCAAAGAAGTATATTATTATCTTTTCTCCTCTACCAGCTACACCCAGGCAGTCTCCTTCTTCAGCAACCTTTTTTTGGCACTCTGCTTTTGCTTGTCATGAAAGGATTTGCATACTAACTTGAGCGCTTGGGTCTTCCCGCGAGGTGGTTAGAGGATGGGAAGGGGGGGTAAGAGGGAGAAAGAAAGAGAGAGAGAAAGAGAGAGAGAGAGGAAAAAAAGAGAGAATATGTATGTAGGACGCAATTGAAGACCAGAGGGAGGAATTAAACTAAAAAGAAAGAGGTACTGGTTAGCAAGAGTAGAAGGTGTGGGAAGGAGATGGAGGGAAGGAAGAAAGGAGAGAAGAGGAAGGAGTACTGGGTGGACGGTGAAGGAGTATAGAAGAGAAAATGTTTAAATAAATCTGTTTAAGCTATCAAGGCCGTGAAATTAAGAATGTAAGATATTTCAGGTAACTTGAGAACCTCTGAAATTGACTTTGCTAAGATACTGAAGGTGTAAGGTGACTCTAAACACCTTATATAATTGTAAAGGTGTCCAGGTAATATTGACAGGGTCGTGAGGAACACCTTAGATAACCTATAATTATCCAGGGATCCTAAAAATGTTTCCAGGTAACTTTTAAAACTTCCTGTCGAACATTAGAACATAATGACTAACTTTTTAAACCTGAAGTAACT
>JAXIVD010009038.1:0-10000 GCA_036785275.1 Cancer borealis | reverse complement strand
GATCTCACCTTTGTCTATGTTCACCTGGCCAAACGTATGCACCACCTGGTCATTCATATACAGGTGTCCGAACCTCGGTGGTCTGGTGACGTTGTAGAAAATGTGGTTTGGGTTGCCGTTGGTGTGTGCAGCCAGGTGGTGTGAAGTAAGGTAGGTGGTGGTGGTAGTCTGACGCAGCGGCAGCACTGTGTGGTTAATAAGGGTGAGCGTCAGCGGCTGGATGTCGATGTTGAACACTGTATACTTGGGTTCGTGCTTGCCATCAGAGACCTTGAAGTAAAACCTGTCTGAGTCGTTAGTACCGTCGTGGGCGTACAGGATGCGGCCTGCGTTGATGTCCTCCTGCGTGAAGGACTGCACGGCCACGCTGTAGTTGTGTGCCAGAATGAGGCGGCCGTGGTCTGGGGTGTTCATGAGCTCATAGTCGATCTCGCTGGGAGGATTGTCGGGGTCAGTGGTGAGCAGACTGTGATTGGTGATGACCGCGTTCTGCCGATGGACGACCTTCATGACAGGCGGCGCCGTCACCAGCGTAAACGGCTGGTCATTGACGGGCGTGACGCTTACATTAAGAGAACCGTTGAACAACAGGACATCAGGAGATGACCCGTTACCAGCCAGGGCAACAGTGAATCCCATGGCATCCCACAACGTGTCGCTGTGGTCGTGTTCATAACGGACGCGTCCCTTTTCGATGTCTCTCACTGTAAAGGTATAGCCGTCGGTGAGGTTCCTCTTGCGGAGTGTGAAAACACCGTGTGTGGGGACAACCGTGACGGTGGTGATGAGGCGTGGCGGCGGCCGGTCGGAGCTGCTGGCCGCGGGGTAACCTTCGATGAACTCTAGCACCGCCGACAGGTTCAGGTTGTCCGGACGCACAGTCGCCTGCCCGCCTTCTGCCACTACCAGCGGCGCCAGACCCAGGTACCTTTCCAGGCCTCCACCTCGTGGACTGGCTACCGATATTTCCAAGTGGAACTCCTGGTCCTTCAGAGGCTCGGCGAACGGTGTCTCCACATCAAACACAAACATGTCGCTGGCGGAGAGCTCGGTGAAGGGACTCGTGTGTTCGAAGATGACGCGGGACTCGTTGACGTGACGCTGCGTGAAGTTCTCGACGGGAACACGCACGCCTCCAGGCCCCTCGAGCAGCAGGTGGCCGAGGAGGGGCGCCTGGCGCACCACATACATGATGGAGCGGCGCGGGTCGTGGTCTGAGGAGAGGGTGAGCAGCACTTCGGCGGAAAGTGCTTGCTGCATCATAGGAAACGCCCACATCGGCTTATTGTGTGTTAGATGCAGGTGCAGCTCCCTTGCCGTCACGGTGAACACGTGGGAGCCCGTCCCGTGAACCTGGTCGCTGGCCTCCCACCGGAACATTCCGGACAACCCGCCTGCAAAGGTGTCAAGGATAGTGTAAGTGTCGTGCCACACAGGTTTGAAAGCAAATATGGCCTCAGCACTTAACACTGAGATAGACCTTATATATAGTACTATTTATGAACGAAAATTGAATTAAACATCAGGGTTCTTATTTGCGTCCATAAGGAAACGGAACAAGCAAAACAAATAAACTCGGTGTATGCAAGATTAAAACTATCTCACCTCTTCAACGCCATGTGTAGTGAAAACCCACCTTTTCCATCAGCACTTAACCTTAAAGACCTTGTACCTCGTCATTTCTCCGTGCAGTGCACCTGAAACATACCTGTGTGGGTGAAGTAGAGCCGCTTGTTATTGATATCTGCTTGGGTGAAAGAGGAGACTGGGTGGCTCAGGTTGAAGGCCAAGGCGAGGAAGCCTGAGTCTGGTGTGGCCACAGTGATGGTCAGGTTCTCTGCAGGTGTGTCCGGGTCCATTACAGCTGCGGGATGACACAAAACACCTTGCATAATTTTCCAAGGTGAAGGCTGATCACGGAGTTGCAGGAAATAGCCTGTTCTTGCCTCTCCGAAAAAAAAAATGAACTGTTACAGTTTCCATTTTTCATCATTGGAGTTGACTTGATGGTTCTTTTCGAAAACTCATGAAATAAAATAAAAACAAAAAGGAGGTACATGATGGTTGAGTGCGCCATCAAATGTCAAGAGTAAGAACGAACAATAAGATAAACATAAAACCACCTACGGAAAACCAGGAGGTAACTGAGACGCAGCCATTAATAAAAACAACAGTACCAAGAGAAGACGCCATTATGGGTACAATAACATGGGGTACAAACAATAGTCAAGCACACAATGTACCATAACTGTACTATAACTCCTCTTACAAACACCACAACTTCTTCTTTACCAACACTGAACTCCAGCACCCTTCCCTCGGCAGGACGATGCTCCTGTATCTATGATCGGCTCTGTTCACGAATATTTTGTAAAGTGTATAGAAGGAACTATTGAATAACTCTTGTTGTGTCTTGAATAGAACAAGGGAAGCGTTTAAAGTTTCACACATAACCTATATACACACACACACTACATCTCTCTCTCTCTCTCTCTCTCTCTCTCTCTCTCTCTCTCTCTCTCTCTCTCTCTCTCTCTCTCTCTCTCTCTCTCTCTCTCTCTCTCTCTCTCTCTCTCTCTCTCTCTCTCTCACGTACCTAAGTTAGAGCTGGTGAGGAGGACGGTGTTGCCTTCCCACAAGGTGATGCCAGTGTTGTTGATGACGAAGGGCGCCTCGTCATTGACTTCCCGCACCTGTACATTCACCTGGGCGGGGGCGCTTTGACGGACCCCAGACACGGCGACCAGGCTGAAGGTGTCTTGTAGCCGCTCAGAGTCGTCGTGAACATACTGAAGGAGGCGAGGCAGGAAATCGTTAGATAGATAGATAGATAAATAGATAGAGAGAAAAAGAGAGAATTATAATTTGTCCTTTGTCCCTCGTGTCACAGTGCATCCGGCTTAAGAACATGTTAGCCTTTTGTGAGGTATTCCAGCTTTTCTTGGCATCTGTGCTGGTGGGTGAGTGTTCTAATACCTTCCCTCAACGGCATGTAAGGGGCCACAGGGCAACACTGACTCAATCAACTTTGTAAACACGGCTCCCTCAGCCCTGTCAGATTATACCAGAGAAATGAAGTGAGAGTGTCCGTGTGTGTGGATGTGTGTGTGTGTGTGTGTGTGTGTGTGTGTGTGTGTGTGTGTGTGTGTGTGTGTGTGTGTGTCTCTCTTCTCCTCCTCCTCCTCCTCCTCCTCCTCCTCCTCCTCCTCCTCCTCCTCCTCCTCCTCCTCCTCCTCCTCCTCCCCCTGACCCACCGATATGAGTCCCTGCTTCAGCTGCTCCGGTGTAAACGCTTCCACTCTTCTTCCACGCCTGCTGGAGAGTTCAAGTTGCCCCGCTGTCGGCTGCACCGCCACTAGGTACTGACGGATCTTGTCAGTGTAGTAGTCAGTTAGTACGGTGACCACAGAGGGCGTCACCTTCGTGTGTGCCCCTTCCTTCACCTGTATCAGTCCCACCGACAGGTAAATGGTTTTGGGAATGACCTGTAGGGGAGAGAATAAAGCTGATAAGAGAGAGAAAAAAGGAAGAGACGTCTGGAAAAATTCTCTTATTTTTCTCGTTAAAGTTACAAAGTTTTCGATCAAGCTCCTGGTTTTGACTCGAAATTTGCATAGATTTCCATACAAAAGGAGACCACATAGGCTTTTCTTCCCATTCGAGTTGATCTGTCCCTAATCTTAAGTAGCGGAAGAAAAAAAGTTACGTTCTATTTCCCACGTAAATTTGAGGTGGTTGTCCCCTGCCACATACCACCTGCGACCACCTTTTTCCTTCCTTCTATTTTCCTTTTTCCCTCACCTGCCACCACCCTCCTCTACCTTCCCTCGTTATTTCCTGGACCCAATGCCCTTCCGTGCACACACCTGGATGTTGAAGATGAGGCGGGTCAGACTCGAAATTCCGTTGGTCACGTCGAACACAAAATGATCACTGGTGACGTTGGTGCCGGTCTCGACGTAGTGGACTCGACCCTGGTTGATGAGCGCCTGGTCGAATACCTTGACCTGGTATACACACACACAGGGGAGAAAATAAATTAATATCTCAAAATGTCGATTCAGCTGTAAACCCAAAAAATGGAAAACATCAACACTATCAAACACATCAACACCTGAACATCAAGAAAAAATACATCATAGGCAAGAAGAAGGACAGCAAATACCAAGAACAACCTCACAAAATACACATGACAATCACCTCAGGTTTTAGCAAGTTGGCTTCATCATCATACTCATGATTCGTGGCGGTGGAAGACGAGGAGGAGTCAGAGGATGCCGGGCCTTGGTCAATGTACAGGTAGCCATTTTGAGGTCTTTGCACAATGACGTAGGTGATGTCTGAAGGTGCAATGTTTGGGTGCATTATGTTGAGGACAGCTTGGCCGATGGTTACACGGGCGCCTTCCTCTACCTTCGCCGTTGTGTTTTTGAGGACGACCAGCGGCTCCCAGTAACTCTCCGGATACACTTTCACTTCAAATATCCCCTCGGTGGTGGTGTCGCCGATCCTGGCATGGAAGCGGAACTCGTCCCTGAAGCTTTGGTCGCCTTTGTTGACGTACCTGAGGTGTCCGTTCTGCAGGTCCGCCTCTGTGAAGGTGGTGCGAGGCTCTAGTGAACCCATCCCCACCAGGCGGCCGTAACGAGGCGGGGTGGTGACGCGGAAAAGTATAGCGGCGCCCCACGCGTTCATGTTGGTCTCGACGCTCAGGTTGTAATTCGAGATAGCAGCTTCCTGCCCCCGCGGGACGATGATGCCGCTGTTGTTGACGATCTCGATGAAAGGCTCAGACGCTACAATTTCCAGTATGCCCGTCGAGGAGAGCTGTCCGTCCGTCACCGAGATGACCGACTTGCCGTAGGAAGGACCCTCGTGGCGGAACACAATGCGGCGGCGGTCAATGTCTTCCTGCGTGAACAGGTACACCGGATCAGATCTGTCTTCCACGTGGTAAAATTCTCCGTTTGGAATCTTGCTTCGCGTGTACTGGATGCTGCTGGTCGGGGTGTCTATGTCGGGGTCAACGTAGCGCAGGTCGTTAGAAGTAACGACCCGTTCACTATTGGTCACCACGTTGAGCACCTTCTCCATCATCCTGAGTGGGTGGTTGTCGTTGATCATGATGATGTGAAAGTGCAAAACACCCACGTACTGGAAATCCACCTTGGGGTCCTCCGCGAGGGCCACAAAGTGGAAGCGGTCTTTTGTGGATTCCGAGTCGTCGTGTTTGTAAGAAACGAATCCTGAATTGATCTCATGGGAGGTGAAGAAGGTAGTGTTGAGCCTCCCTGGGATGACCATGGACTCGTCAATCACGTTAATGGCGCCGTGCTTGGGCGGCGCCGTCACGTTGAACACAATATTCCTGATCTCCTGCACCTCGATCTTAAGGTACTTGTCCGTTATCTTCTCTGTGCCGCCCTCCCGCACGTCCAGCCGTTCCACCACGATGTCGGCGTCCACGGGCGGCGGCGTGTGGCGGATGTTGAAGGTGTGCACGTTGCTGGCGCGGCTGTTGCTCGACACCTGGAACTGGAAGGTATCACGGAGGGTGGAGTAACTCTTTCTGTGCAGCTTATACTTGATCCTTCCCTTGGCCACATCCTCCTGACTGAAGGTGGAACCCTTTTTCAGCTGCTTGTGCTGCGTCAGGTCCCCGGAGCTGAGAAAGATGGACCCGTACATTGGCGGGGAAATGATCTTGTACATGATGTCTCTGCTGGGCGTCGGGTCCGGGCGGGTCTCACTCTGAAGGAATCCCTCAGAGATGAAACTTTCCTGAACCCTGTCGATGAGCAGCTCGGAGTTACGGATAATGTCCACCGTGACGGAGACGAAGGTGATGCTGAAGGTGTACTCCGTCTGGAACTTGTGTTCGCCGCAGAAAAGCTTGAATCTAAACTCGTCTTCCTGCGGCTCCGTGCTAACGTGTTTATAGCGGATCTTGCCCTTCTGTAGCTGCCGGCTGCTGAACTGTGTCACGCCGGCCCACCGCTCTGGGCTGCGGAGTCTCTGGACGGCGCCGTAACGAGGCTGCCCCGTGATCTCAAAAAACACCTCCAGGTTCTGCTCTGGTGCGTTGGTGGTGTAGGATAGGTTAGCGGGCGTGATGATGGCCCAGCTGCCATGTGTGATGCTCAGCCCGGTCTTGTTCACCAGGTACACTTGTAACTCAAAGGCCGCCACACGCAGGATGACCGGGTCGCCCGTCTCGATGCCATCCGACACCTGCAGCACGATCTTGGTGTTGGAAGGCCCGCGATGCACGTACGAAACGAGGTCGTGCTGCACCTGTTCCAACGTGAAGGTGTGGACGGGGACGCCTGGGGACTGCGAGGTCTGGATGTACCCGTTCTCAGGCCCCTTCAGGTTGAGGACCGTTATCCTGCAAAGAAAGGTGTTACTGTGCCACCGTGGCGGGAGAGGAGACAAGGGTAATATATTCTTCCTCACGCCGCGACACCTGACACTTGCCTAACACCGCTCTAGGCACAGTGAGGTGGTGAGCTTACCAGCGGATAAAGAAAATATGAACCTTGGAGTGAGGGCGTCATGATGGCAGCTCCCAGGTAAAAATGGAGAATAAATGTTTAATGCACTACACATATACGTGCAATACAGGTGTACATACAAATTTATCTTTCATGTATGCCGCCCACCACCACCACCACCACCACCACCACCACGTCGCTGTTCCTAGGGTGGTTTGGCGCTTCCTCCCTCGGCATATCACACACTCTCGCTCCATCAGCCTCCCAAACTTTCACGATTGCAACACCCAAGAATGGTTTTATTACATTCGTTCCCCGTTTGTTGTATTTCCAGGCTTACCGCTGACTGTCTTTGTGGGGGTTTACTTTTGTCATATAATACGCTGAAAGCCTTGTTCTTGCGGATTTCTGAATATAGCAACAATCTCTCTCTTTCTCTCTCTATCTATAAAAAAAAGGATAAAAAAAATTCGTACATTCAGAATGGCAGACGCAACACTGTCAAAAACAAAACTCTGTACCAAACACCTGCATGAACAATTGAATATCCAGCACCATGAACGAAAAAAAAAAATACATTCAACTATGAAAGAATAAAAAAAAGTACAAAATTACCAGCGTCCCCTTGGTGGCCGCCTCACCTTAGCTTGCCGGGGGGAGTATCGCTGTCCAGGACATTGATCACCTGCGGCGTGAGGGTCCTGGTGGTGCCGGCAGCCAGCCTTAACACCTCCCCGGGCGGCAGTTGGAGCCTCGGTGGATCGTTTCTGGACACAACCCGAATTGGCAGCACGAATCTATGGCGCGACTATTGCCGGAAGGGAGAAGGGAGGGCGGGAAGAAAAACGGGAGGGGTGGAGAAAAAAACGGTTAATTAATTGATGTAATGTTATAGCAGGGGTTCTCAAAGTTACACACACACACACACACACACACACACACACACACACACACACACACACACACACACACACACACACACACACACACACACACACACACACACACCTGTAAGTACGAAGGCAGGATGTAGCCAGACCGAGTCACAAGCTCCAGCTCCAACACCACCGAATCTTCAGTAGTCTCAGAGCCGTCGTGCACGTAGGTGACGCCGTCGTTATTAAGATCAAGCAGCGTAAAGGTGTCATCCTCAGGCCTCCGCCACAGCTTCACGTCGAGGTGGCCGCGGGAAGGCAGGGTAATGACGTGAAACAGAACACCGGACTCTCTCACTCCGTACTGTAGGTGAGAGGAGGGAGAGGCGGGCCGATTAGCTTCGTTACCGCAGAAGAGGAAGATGAGAAGGTGGAGAAATAGGAGTAAGAGTACAAAACAGAGAAACCACAGATCATACACAAAGGGAGTAGCGTAGAACAGTAGCAAGACTATCTACTGTAATGATACTGAGAATACTAAACACCTCATTTGCATGTTAGGTAAATAGGAAACCATCAGTAGTAGTAGTTGTAGAAGGAGAAGGAAGGAGGAGGAGGAGGAGGAAGAGGAGGTAGTAATGGTGAATAATGATGATAGGGTGAAGGTGGAGAAAGAGGAAGATATAGATGATTAGAAAGAAGGAGGAGGAAAAGGTGCAAGAAAAAAAAGGAAGGGAATGAGAAGTTTAGGAAGAGGAGAAGTTGAGAATGAAATTATGTGTCGGGATTAAGTTGCCAAAGAATATGACCTAAAAGATGAAAAAGGAACAAAGACGACAGTGGACTAATAGAGAGAGAGAGAGAGAGAGAGAGAGAGAGAGAGAGAGAGAGAGAGAGAGAGAGAGAGAGAGAGAGAGAGAGAGAGAGAGAGAGAGAGAGAGAGAGAGAGAGAGAGAGAGAGAGAGAGAGAGAGAGAGAGAGAGAGAGAAAAAAAAAATAATGAAAGGAAGATAAGGAAGAATAATAGGAAGGAGGGAGAGAATGAAAGAAACCGAACGTGTATTAGAAAATAAATTAGAATATTGGTGGATTTCATTTTTACTTTCGAGTCTGATAAGAACGTAAAATGCATCCAAAAAAAAAAAAGAAAAAGAAAAGAAAGAAGAAAAACATACACAGATGAGTATGTTCGTCCGTTAATAGTTTTTTTTTTTAATTCTATTTTTACTCTCGGGGGAATGAAAAAAAAGAAAAAAATTATGAAAATGTTGAAAATGTGAGTTAATGGAATTGAACTTTTTGCTCTTGTGTTCAGGATAATTCTTTGGCAACTCATTAAGGAAGAGAAATGTGAAAAATTAATGTGACGATGTAACAATGAATATATATCTATCTATCTATTTATTTATTTATCTATCTATCAATATCTATCTGTTTGTGTTTGTGTTTGGACTGAAACATGACTTTTATTTGTACGCCTATAAAACCTGACATTGCAATAACACACACACACACACACACACACACATACACACACACACACACACACACACACACACACACACACACACACACACACACACACACACACACACACACACACACACACAATTTTGTATGTGTGTTAGGATTACTTACACTATGACAACCAAACATGCTGAAAATCCCCCTTCCCCTCCTCCCCATTTCTCTCCCTCGGTTCCCTTCCCTTCCTCCCCATATCCCTCCCTCTGTCCCCTTCCCCTCTCCAACCCCCTTGTTGAATAGAGGAAAAGGCGGGACAGTCAGTGGCCGAGCGTAGTGTGGGTTGAATGATTAAAACACCAGCTGGGGGTCAGTCAAGGCTAATAATCTTACACACACACACACACACACACACACACACACACACACACACACACACACACACACACACACACACACACACACACACACACACACACACACACTAGTCATATGAGATAAACAGAATACCACAAAATTCCTGTAGGAGTAACAATGCTTTTTATTTTTTTATCTATTTTTTTTTTACTCCCACATCTTTACCTTTTCATAGTCGAGAACTAGGTGGAGGTGATCGGAGGTAATGAGTACCTGTCCGTCCTCCTGCACCTCCATGGGCGTGAGGCTCAGCACCTGGAGAATGAGGAAGAGAATGAGGTAGAAGAGGGTTAGTTAGGATCAACTTCTTAGGAACATTATAAGTTTGGTATAAAAAGGGTTGGTATAGGTTACAACAGGTGTATGGGGAAGTTAGGTATGGAGGGAGATCAAGTATGGATTAGATTAGGTAATGAATAGGGTATTAATAGGTTAAGGCAGGTAGGGCCGAGTTTAGTAAAGGTTAGATTAGGTATTAATTAAGTAAGACAGGTGTGTTAGGTAAAGCTAGGTTAGGTTAGGTTAGGTTAAAAAGAACTAAGTTATGATTAAATTAAAATATTTCTTGTATTCCCTATGAGTTGAGGTTTATATATATAAGCATTATTATAGACACAGGTTACATTAGGTATGGCTTACGCTGCCATGCATAATACACATCAGTGAACTTTACGCTGGATTAAGATATTTTCACATCACGCTTAAATGAATGCGTACAAAATTATTTCTTTCTCAATATTTTTAGTCTAG
>JAXIVD010009037.1:5000-16230 GCA_036785275.1 Cancer borealis | reverse complement strand
GAGAGAGAGAGAGAGAGAGAGAGAGAGAGAGAGAGAGAGAGAGAGAGAGAGAGAGAGAGAGAGAGAGAGAGAATTATTTAATCATATTCATTACGCAGGCAAGGGTGAAATAGGATTAAATATTATAGTAATCATATAAGTGAGTCCAAATTCGTGATTAACATGCCCAAGAACCAATATGTAGCAATTTCCATGAGATTCAGAGGTGGCAAATTTTTTCACGAAATTTTCAAGGGTATCACCTTAGAAATTTCGTCAAAAAAATTAAGTTATATTAAATAACTCGAAAAATATTAAGTGTACGTAAAATGAGCTGTATAATAATAAAAATAATAAAACAATGAGAGAGGAAGAAGAATAGGTAGAAGAAAAGGAGGAGGAGGAGGAGGAGGAGGAGGAGGAGGAGGAGGAGAAGAGAAAAGGAGCAATGACCAAGCGAGCAACGGTTTTTTCTTCCCGTTGGTCTTCTCAAGGCTGTGGTGGTGCAGTGAGGGACACACAGCGGCCTTCCAACCTCTCCTCACTCAAACCTCACCACCTCACTTCTTGGTCCCGTAAAAAAGACAGAAAACAAACAGCACACCAGTTTTCAATTCCACAAAACGCTGAGGTTGATAATTGATTTCTTTTTCATCTTGTTTATAATTGACTTGTTTTTTGGGAGCAGGTTAGCACACTATATAGTTTTCATTATCTTATCTTTAGTTACCTCGGAGTTAATTTTGAAGTGAAAGTAAAATTGATAGAAAGCGATTCATGTCCTGTTTGTCAAGCTTTCTATTGAGACTTTACTTTCTTTTCTTGTTGTGTGTGTGTCCAAGTACATAGTAGTAGTAATAATAGTAGTAGTAGTAGTAATAGTAGTAGTAGTAGTAATAGTAGTAGTAGTAGTAGTAGTAGTAGTAGTATAAGTAGTCGTAGTAGTCGTAGTCGCAATCTAAGTCAATGTTCCACCGGTGCACAAATAACTATTGCAGTGCGTGAGATAAGTAGCGTGAGTGAGCTAGCGGGCAGTGTAGTGTTAAGAATAGTATTGCACACTCTTTGTTTACGGAAGGTGAGGAAGAGGGAGAGAGAGGGAGAGAGGGAGAAGGAGGAGAGGGAGACAGAGAGAGAGAGAGTGGGAGAGAGGAAGAGAGAGAGTGTTGCATACCTGTGTAGAGTGAGAGGTGTGTGTGTGTGTGTGTGTGTGTGTGTGTGTGTGTGTGTGTGTGTGTGTGTGTGTGTGTGTGTGTGTGTGTGTGTGTGTGTGTGTCACTGTTACTTCATCTGGAATACGTGACCGTTACCTGGTCGTGTTAATTACAAGCAGGTGAGGATGAAAGGAAGGTGAATGTTACCTGCTTCTATTTCTTGTTTTCTCTCTTCTTCATCTTTTTTTTTTTACTCATTTTTTTATATATTATTATTTTTATTTTTATTTTTATCGTTTTTTTTTCGTTTCGCTTGGTTTGCTGGTTGTTGTTACGAGTCATTTTATTATTCTTTGCTTTATTCTATTTCTGTTTAATTGTCGTATTTCCTTTTTCTTTTACTTTTTTTTTTTTTATTCTTTTGTTTTGTTTTTCTTCCATTTATTCGTGTTCGTGTTCTTATTCTTTTCTTTCCCATTCTCTTGATTATCTTTTCCTTCTCTTATGACCTTTTAATTTTCGTCTTATTATTTTTCTTCGTTTTTTTTGTTTTGTTTTAGTTTTTTTGTTAATTTTTTCAGTTTCTTCTTCTCATTCTTTTATCTGATCTTCTCTTAACGCTTCTTTCCTTCATTCAAACAGTAATTACCTTCACAAATTACCTGAATTAGTGCATTGTCCATATCTTTAACCTCATTCCTTCTATTATTCATCCATCTAATTTGCTTCCTCATTCATTATACATTTTCAAGACTCTCATTCATTTCAATTATACGTTTCAATAAATTAACTGCATATAATAAAAAGTCAAATCCATTTAAAACGCAATGTAATACTATCAATTTATTAATAAGTAATGAGGTTAATTTAAACAAAAACTCGAATCAAATTATAGAAACAGGATTCTTATAGTGCATTTGATCCTCTTAAAAGCGGGTTCGATCCTCCTTTAGAAGCATTTGAATCAATCTTTTTGTGGTCAAGTCACGCTTCGATACTAATCACATCACTCCTCCGCCTCCTCCTCCCCTTCTCCTCCTCCTCCTCCTCCTCCTCTTCTTCCTCCTCCTCCTCCTCCTCCACTATTGTAAGGTCATGCACTTTTCTTTTATTCTCTTTTTTTCTCTTCTCTCTTCTCTCTCTCTCTCTCTCTCTCTCTCTCTCTCTCTCTCTCTCTCTCTCTCTCTCTCTCTCTCTCTCTCTCTCTCTCTCTCTCTCTCTCTCTCTCTCTCTCTCTCTCTCTCTCTCTCTTTCGTAGTAGTAGTAATCGCTGTCGTGTGTTCAGTTCTATTTTCCGCTGTTCTGCCACTAGAAACAGCAGTAATAACAGCATAAGAGAGAGGTGTGATGCACGGTAACCCTCACTCACCCTCACTTCCTCTCCCTCTCACCCTCTCACCCTCTCATCCTCACTCCCTCTCACCCTCACACTCTGACACATTCCCTCCCTGAAGCGTGTCTCGTGACGATAAAGATCATTTGAAAGACAGAAAAAACTACTCACACATTTTTTTAATCTATTTTTTATCTTCTCTCATTTTTTTTAGGGTAAAGTTTGATGACTTTTAAATTTAGTGCATGTCCAGTGTGCGTGTGCGTGCTTGCGTGTGCGTGCGTGTGTCTGTCTGTATGTATGTGTGTGTGTGTGTGTGTGTGTGTGTGTGTGTGTGTGTGTGTGTGTGTGTGTGTGTGTGTGTGTGTGTGTGTGTGTATGTTGTATCTATTTTTACTCAAAACACATAAGACACAAATTAAAATACAAATCATACAAAATTTCACACAAAAAAACACATACATACAAATGAAAACACAAAAATATATATAAATAAATAAATAAACAGGTAAAATAGCTCATTAAGGTAAGTCATAACACCTGTCCACCTGCCTTACCTGGTTATCAGCATAGGTGTTGAGGTCTGGCAGGGCGTGGGCTGGGGAGGGGGACTGTCCACCCACAGCCAGCACCAGCAGCAGCAGCACTAGCGGGGGGGACGGGAAGGTCATCTAAAGGGGGGAAAAAGGGGACACAAATTATAAGAGGGAAAATAATGGGGACATTAATAGGGGAGGAAAAAATTGAGAAGGAAATTATTGAGAGGAAAAAAAATGAGAGGAAAATAATTAGCAGAAGAAAAACATGAGAAAATTATTTATTAGAGGGAAAAAATGAGAGGAAATTATTATCAGAAGAAAAAAAGTGAAAAGTTATTAGAGGCAAAGAAAAAAGGCGAAAATTTTTGTATTAAGAAAAAAAATTGATCAGGAAAGAACTTAATACAAAATGAAGAAAGAAACAAGGTAATAATTAAATGAAAAAAAAATATTTGAGATAGGAAAATAAAAGGAATGAGAAAGATTTAATGAATGGAAAAGATGGAATTGATAAAAATGAAAGAGGAAGGTAAGTAAGAAATAAAAGAGAAAGAGAAATTAGAGGAAATGATGATGATGATGATGATAAAAAAAAAAAAAAACAATAGATAGAAAGAAAAAATGCGGTTAACACAGAAAAAAAAAAAAAAAAAAAAAAAAAAAAAAAAAAAACGAAACTGAAACGACAAAATGAAAATCTTGTTTAGACAGAAAGAGAGAATGAAAAAAAGAAAGAGAAAGGAAAATTACAATGATAAAAAAAAAAAAGTTCACAAACAAATATATATAACTAGGTTTAGATAAAAGAAAAACCCATATACATATAATCACTTCAGAAGTTACGTTTGAAAATAACAATTAATAATAACAACAAACACACCAGCAATAATAACAATAAAAAAATGATAATAATAATAATAATAATAATAATAATAATAATAAAAATAACAATAATAACAACAACACCAGTAACAGTAGCAGCAGTAATAATAACATTCTCAGTAATTACGTAAAAGAACGCATAACTCAGGTGGGAACGATGTCAAGGCCATTACAGACAGGTAAAGAGAACATAATTACCATATAAGGCGACGTCACTTAGCATAAAAGGAAAAAGAAATATAATGACAAGTCCAAATTAACAAAAGAAAACTTAGACACAATTATAGCGCAAATTGGGCTATTTAAGAGGTATTTGCAAATGATGTGCGGCTTTTGGGCTAGTTTTGGGCGGGACGGAGAGTTAGGTGCGTGACAACACTGCCGAGTAGCGCGTGAAGGCTGTTGGGCTGTTTTTGTGACGCTGGCAACACTGTTAGTAACGGTATAGGTGATGAGAGTGTAGTAGTAGTAGTTATAGTAGTAGTAGTAGTAGTTATAGTAGTAGTAGTAGTAGTAGTAGTAGTAGTAGTAGTAGTAGTAGACACACACACACACACACACACACACACACACACACACACACACACACACACACACACACACACACACACACACACACACAGCGAGACTTTTAAGAATAAACTTAAAAATAAATAAATAACAAAATACAAAAATGGAAAAAATAAAAATCTTGAATCAGTTGCCGGATGCCCACTTTTCACCACCAAGAAAAACCGGGTTAAGGTCGCCCCCTGTCCCCCCCCCACTTACCCCTGCCCACTTTACCCCTGCCTCCCCTCCCCTGCCACCCTGCCACCCCCTGCTCCCCCCCTGCCACCCTTCCTCACGCTCCTCTATTTTTTGTTACTCTTTCCCGTTTTCGTTTTAAGAGAAAATTTCCATTAATAGAAATTCCTTTGCGGTGTGGAAATGTGATCTTGGATGTGTTGGTGTTGTTTTACTTTCTTTCTTTCTTTTCTTTCTTTCTTTCTTTCTTTCTTTCTTTCTTTCTTTCTTTTTTTTTTTTCTTTTTTTTTTTCTTTTCTTTTCTTTCTTTTAGAGTGTGATTTAGTGTTGTTGTTGTTCTCTCTCTCTCTCTCTCTCTCTCTCTCTCTCTCTCTCTCTCTCTCTCTCTCTCTCTCTCTCTCTCTCTGCACTCACACACTTTTGTAAGCCTTAACCTCAACAAGAAGCAAAGAGGATATGAGACACATGAGGAGGAGGAGGAGGAGGAGGAGGAGGAGGAGGAGGAGGAGGAAGGAGGAGGAGGAGGGAGGAGGAGGAGGAGGAAGAGTGTCACGACAATCAACTCTAAAGAAAATAAGAAAATTTGAGGCGTATTTGCTTTTGTTTTTAGGTCTAAAATTGCCTGTTTGGAAGGAGGAGGAGGAGGAGGAGGAGGAGGAGGAGGAGGAGGAGGAGGAGGAGGAGGAGGAGGAAGAGGAGGAGGAGGAGGAGGAGGAGGAGGAGGAGGAGGGGTTTAGTTTATGCTAATGTGTGGCTTGGTGTGTGTGTGGTTGTGGCCCTTCTTCTCTCCTCCCTTCCCTCCTTCCCTTCTCCCTTCCCTTCTTCCTCCTTCCCTCTTCCCCTCCTTTCCTTTCCTTCCCTCCTCTCTCCCTCCCTCTTTCCTTTGGTCTTTTCGTAAGCTTACTGGATCCCGTTACCTTGCAGGGGAGAGAAGGAGGGGGGAGAAGGAGAGAAGGAGAGAGAGGAGGAGGGAAGGAAGGAGGGAGAGAAGGAGGGAGAGAAGGAAGGAGAGAAGGAGGGGAAGGAGGAGGTGGGGTGTATCTTAGAGGGGGTAAGTGGGGAATTCAGGAAGGTGAGGGTTTAAGAAGGGAAAGGAAAGAGAGGAGGAGGAGGAGGAGGAGGAGGAGGAGGAGGAGGAGGAGGAGGAGAGAGGAGGAGGAGGAGGAGGAGGAGGAGGAGGAGGAGGAGGAGGAGGAGATTTTTCCGGAATATTCTTGTTTATTGATGTTTTATTAATATTTTGTTTTGGTTTCTCTTTCTCACCGTCTCTCTCTCTCTCTCTCTCTCTCTCTCTCTCTCTCTCTCTCTCTCTCTCTCTCTCTCTCTCTCTCTCTCTCTCTCTCTATTGGGTAAGGGCCACAGCATCTTCGTTCCACCTTTCCTCTTCACACACACACCACACACACACACACACACACACACACACACACACACACACACACACACACACACACACACACACGTTCATAAATATACTGGTTTAGGACTCGATCTCCTTGGCGTAGGTCCTGAGGCGCTGAAGGAATGTCGTGATGGCTTGAGTCCTTTGCCAGAGGGGAAGGAAGGATAGCAGAAGGAGGAGGAGGAGGAGGAGGAGGAGGAGGAGGAGGAGGAGGAGGAGGAGAAGAATGCATGTAAATAAAGGCCAAGGTATAGAGGATATAAGAAGAGGATAAGGAAGAGTAGGAGACGAGAAGGAAGAGGAGAGGAGGTAAGTAAGGACGAGGGCAGAGGGAAGAAGAAATTATAGAAAAAAAGTGAGGTATAATATTAAGAATGGGAAGGTAAGATAGAAGGAAGAGAGACAGGTAAGGGAAGGAGGAGGAGGAGGAGGAGGAGGAGGAGGAGGAGGAGGAGGAGGAGGAGGAGGAGGAGGAGGAGGAGGAGGAGAATTAAGATAACCAGAAGGAACGTAATTCACACTAAGATCAAAATGATAAGGAAATCAGCATCAAGAAGACAGTGAGGTGGAAAAAAAAAGTGTGATCAAGTGTGAAAAATGTGATAAAAAGTGTGATAAAGTGTGTTAAAAATGAATAAATACGTGTATAATCACCCTTTACCTGTAGCCACGTCAGGTATCCTCTTACTTATCACACCTGCCTACCACACCTGCACACACTGACGCTAAAATGACGTAATTTCACGCATTAATGACGTCAAGTTTATATCTGTACAACGTTATGCCTTTTAATCATTATTTTCCTTCCCGCTTTTTCCCGTGTCTCACCTTGCCCTACCCTGCCCTACCCTACCCTGCCCTGCCCTGCCCTGCCCTGCCCTGCCCTGCCCTGCCTGCCTTGTCTTGCCTGCCCTGCCCCACCTTAGGCCCCATGACGTTAGCATAAACAAGGGTAAGTTGGTTTCACTTTCCGTTTCCTCAGTCACGCGTAGCCACACACACACACACACACACACACACACACACACACACACACACACACACACACACACACACACACACACACGTCATGCAGTTCAACACGTCAGTCTGAATCGAGTGAAGGGAAGGTAAGTAGACAAGTGAAGGAACGAACAGGGAAGAGGAAAGAAAAATAATACTAATAAAAAATAAACTTGATTTTGCCAATAGTGATGAAGGTAAACTTTCTATTTGCACTTTTTTTTTATATATATATATCTATCATGATGACGGAAATATTTCTTGACAATACTTATTTCGCAATAATAATAATAATAATAATAATAATAATAATAATAATAATAATAATAATAACGATAATAATAATAATAACAAGAAGAAGAAGAAGAAGAAGAAGAAGACAAGACAATAAGGAGGCTGCAAAAGGCCAGTTGACCTACACAATGCAGCTCCATAATAAAATAAATAAAATACCATTGTTTACCATTCACATCATTCCTTTTGTAACAGTGAAGCAATAAAACTGTCCCCGAGTCCCGTGCCTGTGGAGGAGGAGGAGGAGGAGGAGGAGGAGGAGGAGGAGGAGGAGGAGGAGGAGGAGGAGGAGAGGCCAAGGGTCATATACATAAGTTGCCCCTCAAGCCAGTGGCAGTCCATCGACGGAGAAAACGTGACCCACGACCAAAATTCTCAATGGAAAACGAGGGAGAGGGAGGGAGAGGACCACTGACCACCACGAGGAGGAGGAGGAGGAGGAGGAGGAGAATTAAAAAAAAGTCCTATAACCTTGAAAAAAGCCCCATTGTCGTCTGTCTGTGGGTCGAATTGTCTCATTGGGGTCGATTCGCTCCACACCAAGGACGACTTAGTGGGTGTGTAAGTGCCTTGCTGTCCTACCGTCCTAACACTCCTCTTTACTGTTATCACTATTCTAAACCTATTCCCATTCTTAACTAAACTACCTAATTGCCTCAAAAAACGAAGAATTAATCACTTATGTAAAGGAGGAAGAGAAAGAGGATCTAAAGGAGGAGGTGGAGGAGAAGGAGGAAAACAGGTAGTAGAAGTAGAGGTGGTAGTAGTAGTAGTAGTAGTAGTAGTAGTAGTAGTAGTAGTAGTAGTAGTAGTAGTAGTAGTAGTAGTAGTGGTGGTAGTGGTAGCAGGTCAGAACCCTTGAGAAGGTCAGGTACAAACATTCACCTTGACCCCAGAGCAGGACATTAGGTATTTGCATATTTTACGCCTTCCATCTTGCATAACCAACGTGCAACCTCATTGTGGGAACCTCTTATCTACCTCCTCCTCCTCCTCCTCACGCTTCAGTTTCATCTTCCTCCTCCTCCTCCTCCTCCTCCTCCTCCTCCTTTACTGTTCTATGCCTTTTACTTCAGATCAGTTAGTGTAGTTTTAACTCAAACAGTCTCGTAAGGGCCAGCTATTCTGATACTGTTTGTTTTTCCTTTGTGCTCCTCCTCCTCCTCCTCCTCCTTTCCACTAGAACGCCTACAATGACGCCCCGTTTTCTTCCTGCCTGCGCATTAATCCACTGGTAATCGGATTTCCACTTCGCGCAACGCAGCCGAAGTGGAACAGGTGGCTCGTTCTTCCATTGAATAGCCCGGTGGATGGATGAAGAAATAAGTGAAGTATAATGATAATGATAATGCTCTCTCTCTCTCTCTCTCTCTCTCTCTCTCTCTCTCTCTCTCTCTCTCTCTCTCTCTCTCTCTCTCTCTCTCTTTGTCGATCCTTCACAGACGATTTATATTACCTTTGTTTACCTGCCTCCCCCCCTCCCTATACCTACTCCTAATAAGGGCGCCCAGGTGAACCCGTGACGCAGGGAACACCTCACGCCCTCACCTTCCCCTACTAACCTAAGCCTATGTGTCGCGGTGGTTAAGTGGTTGAGTGTCTTGCGTGACCGGGGTTCGAGTCCTAGTGTGTGTATCTGTAAGCCGATCTACCGTGCATTGTGTGTGTGTGTGTGTGTGTGTGTGTGTGTGTGTGTGTGTGTGTGTGTGTGTGTGTGTGTGTGTGTGTGTGTGTGTGTGTGTGTGTTTGTTTCGTCAGTGTATTATTGCGTCTTTGAAGCATAACATGAATCCGTGAAAAAATGTACACACAATATATTGAGTGAGAGGTGTTCAGCATGTACACACACACACACACACACACACACACACACACACACACACACACACACACACACACACACACACACACACACACACTTTTTCATCATCAACAATTAAAAAGACAATTGACAAACAAGTTCCGTAAAGAGTCAAATAAAATCAATGCAAGACTGAACACAATGGAGATTATATTATTTTCTATTACTTTATATTCACATCATCCTTATCATTAGCATCATTATCATAGTCGAGTTACTTGATATAATGTTTCAACAATTAAGTTAAGTTCAATATGTGAGCTAATTCCCAAAGGTTAAAGGAGTAAATCAAATGTTGAAAATATGATCTTATAACACGTTCATGATCATTCATTACATATATACATCATCCTATTATTTTGTTTTACTCTGTATTATAATTATTCGGTATGATAAGTTTTGTTTTCTTCTTTCTTGTATAAACTTAACATCATTATTCTATTCATCTATTCACTTTTTATTATTCACTTATTATTAGACTCTGCCCTTTACTCATACTTATCTCTCTTTCTCTCTCTCTCTCTTTCTCTCTCTCTTACCCTCTTTTTTTTCCCTCTACCGCTCAGTCTGACTTCTTCCTCTCACTCTCACTTTCTAGGATGAGACTCGTTCCTCCTCTCACCCTCGCCTTACTGACCACTCCTCTATGTGCAAGGCCGTTCATTAATCTAGTTCACTCACTCTCACTTTTCCACATACTTACACTTTATGTTAACCCTCACTCACACTTTTATGCACCACTTACTAGAATCACTCACACTCTATCTATCATTCATACTGTCACTCTTATTCTTCCTCACACTTATTTATTCATATTTCTTTCCCTCACTCTTTCTCATACTCATTTTCTGGCTCCTCACACTTTTTCTGATCACTCTTAATTTTTCTCATTCATCTACTCATACTTGTTAATCTTACTTCCGCCTCTTCCTTTCTAAATCACTCTTACTCTTTGGTCAGGCAGTGTAGATTCATAGGTTTGGACACGCATTCTAGCCAGGGAAAGTAGTTACTCTCTGGGAAACATTACTCTGGCCACACCACCTGTAACCACCTGTGTCCATCTGTCTCTACCAGCTAATGAACGTGTCTAATTACCTGTCTCATTTGGTTATAGGTAATGACTTCCTATTCCTCCTCTCTCTCCCTGTTATTTGTTTGTGTTTGTATTACTCCACTGTACTTCATTATATTCAGTTATTATTATTATTATTATTATTATTATTATTATTATTATTATTATTATTATCATGACTATTTTGCTTTATTTCCTTTCACTTGACATCGATTGCTTCAAGAAAATATTATCAGGTCAACTTGTGAAACACCCTGGTCATATTGCTTCTACCACGTAATCCTTGCTCTCTCTCTCTTCTCTCTCTCTCTCTCTCTCTCTCTCTCTCTCTCTCTCTCTCTCTCTCTCTCTCTCTGTCTGGGAATTTTCACCTTAATATCTTCACAAAATTTGCCTGGCTCGATTTGTGTCTAGAAATCAGTGTGTGTATGTGTGTGTGTGTGTGTGTGTGTGTGTGTGTGTGTGTGTGTGTGTGTGTGTGTGTGTGTGTGTGTGTGTGCGCGTGTGTGAATGTGTGTGAATGTGTATAAAAATAAAAACACCTCTTCACCGACACACACGTTCTCGCTATTCTAGACAAGCTCTTTTTTTTTATGAAGGTTGTAATGGTGGAGGCGTGAGTGGAAAACAAGTTGAGTTCTCGGGGCAAATGTAAGTAAGTATATATATAAGTGTGTAAGTGTTGCATTCTGTCGCCCGTATGACTGTAGTGCACTTTACATTCCCTTTATGAAGATCCACGCCCTAGAGAGAGAGAGAGAGAGAGATAGTGAGAGAGAGATAGTGAGAGATAGAAAGAAAGAGAGAGTAATGAAATAAGTATTACTCTGGTTTTTGCACTTTCTATGACTTGCATTCCTGATCATCTTAACACTTCTTGAACTAAATTAAATGACCTTTATATATATATTTTTTCTATTTAATCCTTCTTTTGTTTTTATTTTAATAAGTTATTGTTTTAT
>JAXIVD010009036.1:12500-16230 GCA_036785275.1 Cancer borealis | reverse complement strand
CTCCTCCTCCTCCTCCTCCTCCTCCTCCTCCTCCTTCTCCTTCTCCTCCTCCCTCCTCCTCCTCCTCCTCCTGTTGCTGTCACATAATGTCTTCTTTTACCTACAAATATGATTAACTTTCATGACCTGTTCTAACATTTTATTTATAGTTTGTATTCTTCTTCTTATCATCATCATCATCATCGTCATCATCATCATCATCATCATCGTCGTCGTCATTATTTCGTTGTTATTTTCTTTTTTCTTATCCTTCCACTCCTCCTCCTCCTCCTCCTCCTCCTCTCCTCCTCCTCCTCCTCCTCCTCCTCCTCCTCCTTTAATTTTCTTTCCTCATTTCCTTTTTGGTCATCAAGTAAACGTTCTAATTACGCTTTTCCCACGTCTTTTATCTTATTTAATTATACCTCCTTACCTCCACTCCCTCCCTCCTTCCCTCCACTCTCTCCCTCCTTCCCTCCACTCCCTCCTTCCTTCCCTCCTTCCTTCATTACTTCCCTCCATCCCTCCTCTCCTATCCTTTCCCTCCTCCTTCCCTCTCTGTCTTCTTCCTCTCCTCTCCCTTCCCTTCATTACTTCCCTCCATCCCTCTCCTCTGTTTTCCTCCTCTCCTCTCCTTTTCCTCCTCCTCTCCTCTCTCTCCTCCTCGTTCTTCCCTCCATCGTTACCTTCTGTTTTTCTCCTCTCCTCTTCCTTCCCTTCATTACTTCTCTCCATCCGTCTGGTCTGTCTCCCTTCTTTCTTCTCTCTTCCCTTCATTACTTCCATCCTTTCCTCCCTTCTCCTTTCCTCCTCTTCTCTTCTCTCCTTCCCTCCTCCTTCCCTCCACATAGGTTCCTCTCTCTCCCCTGAGGAACAATTAATCAGCCTGACAAACACTTCCGAAAAATCTGTGGAGGAGGAGGAGGAGGAGGAGGAGGAGGAGGAGGAGGAGGAGGAGGAGGAGGAGGAGGAGGAGGAGGAAGAAAAAGAAGAATAGAAAAACGGAGAATTTTAATGTTGGTGAAAAATAAGAAACTTGAAAATTTGAAAAAAGAATATGATGTGGGAGGAGGAGGAGGAGGAGGAGGAGGAGGAGGAAGAGGAAGAGGAAGAGAAAGAGAAATTGGAGGAGGAGGAGGAGGAGGAGGAGGAGGAGGAGGAGGAGGAGGAGGAAGAGGAAGAGGAAGAGGAAGGAGGTGGAAGAGGAAGGAGGTGGAAGAGGAGGGGGAGGTGGAGACGAAGAATAGAAGGAAGTTGAGGAGATGGAAAAAAATTGAAGAGAAAGTGAGAGAAAATAAATGGGAAGCAGGAGGAGGAGGAGGAGGAGGAGGAGGAGGAGAAGAAGAAGAAGAAGGAGGAGAAGGAGGAGAAGGAGGAGGAGGACAATGCTCAGATGGTGGAGGCAGACCAGCTGTCTTGCGTGATATTTTTTCACCTGAAATTAATGGTTTCTGTCTCAATCTCTCTCTCTCTCTCTCTCTCTCTCTCTCTCTCTCTCTCTCTCTCTCTCTCTCTCTCTCTCTCTCTCTCTGTTACATCGTTTACCTTGACCAAATATTATGATGACCTTGAATCAATAATATTAAGTCCTTTCGCCTCGTATTATCCTGACGTGACCAAATATTATGTGTGTTATGCCTCTCTTGCTCTGGAAATCATGGACAAAGTTATATTTTCCTTTAGGTTGTGTTTTCCTTAAAGTTATATTTTTCTCAAAGTTATATTTTCTTCCCAAGTTATTTTTTCTTCAAAGTTGTTTTTTTCCTCAGTTATATATATTTTTTCTAAGTGTTTATTCATGTTTATTTATTTTTTATTAATTTTTTTTTTTCCGTTAAACTCTTTTCCTCGTAAAGTGAATAAATGAATTGTAGAAGTAATGTTAAGTCTGATAGATAGATGGGATTGGTTGAGAGAGAGAACGGAAAGTAGATTAGGATAGATGAATGATATAGTGCTGGATAGGAAAATGGATGTTAGTTAAATAGATGAACTCTTACTTACCAAAAAAACATTCCCTTATTATGAAGAAAATTACACGCAAGAAAATAACACTCACTTAACTTGTATCATTATTTTATTGATATTTTTCGCAACATATCGTCAACTGTTACGTGCACGCTTCATATGACAACCAAGACTACATCCTGTCACAGCAAGGTTCATGATGGTACTGGTGACCGGGAAGGCGTACTGAAGGAGCGGGTGGAATTTAAGTCAATTTAAGTATACGTTTTCATAAGGCACATTGATGGTTAAGAGACAACTACATAATACATAAGCTATCCCTAAATCCGTAAGTAAATCCAATTTTTCTTATAAAAGGTCCAAGAAGAAAACGCAATATTTTAATGGGTAGCTAAAGAGAATGTGTACAGCCTCTTTCACCCCCACCCCAACACACAAAGCACACTGGTGGTTGGGTGTTGACTCTAGTACAAATATGTGTCTGACCGGTTAGAAGGTATCGACTGTTGAGTCGTTACACATACTGGTAGCATCAGACGCCCACTCTGATCAGTTGGAAGGGGCGTGACAGTCAGCGTACCAGTAGTGAAGGTTCTGCATGGTCTTATATTCTTTGGTGACGGTGAGGTGGGTTTCCTCCTTCATCCAGCATGTGGTGGGCATGGCTGGTGAAGAGATAGGGTGAACATAAGGTGTAGAGGGTAGTGTGAAGGGGAGGAAATGATGAAAGGGATGGTAGAAAATAAAACTATAATTTGTGAGAGATTAAGGATGAACGTGAAACTATTTAAACTTATATTAATTGATGCTGTTTTTAAATTTTTTACCGAGACATTTGCTTCCTCCATCCCTTCCTGTCATCCCTCTTTCCATCCCTTCCTCCCTCCCTCCCTCCATCGATCTCTCCCTCCCTCCCTCCATCCTTCCTTCCTTCCTTCCTTTGACGTGTTCTTAGCATACATCAAATATAACATAAATTTTCTTTCCCAACTCGTACATATCCAGCCCTTACTCACTCAGGGGATCGGTGGGGCCTACGCAGATCATACCAATGCAGTTAAAGTCTGGACACTGTGCCATCGCTGCCTTGTAATCCATCTTGCCATTCTCAAAGGCGGAGATGTCATAACCACCGAACTCTGTATTGTATTTAAGCACCAAGCGGCAGTCTGGGGAGGAAGGGGAGTTAGTGTGTGTGTGCGTGTGTGTGTGTGTAGGGGATGGTAGGTGTGAGGGAAAGTGAGTGAGTGTGTGAGTGAGACAGGAAGAATGTAAGGGATGATGAGGGAGTGAATAGTGATGGGTAGGTGATGGATAGGTTGAGAAATAAGGAAATGAATGAGTAAGTGAGTGATGGTGATGTGTAGAAGTGAGGAAATAAGTGTATAAATATTATAAAAAGGGTAAGAATTAGTGAATAGTACAGTAGAGGAGGTAGGATGACGGTAGGAAAGGGTAAATAAACGTAGGGAAAAAGATAATAGGTTGTAGAGAAATGACAGAGAGGAAGAGAGAAAAAAGAAAGAAAATGAGACACGAACAGTCAGCCACACTAACAGACAGACACAGACAGACTCCTACACACCTGTCATTCCATTAGTGTGCTGTTGGGCAATCCAGGTGTTTCCAGAGCAGGTGTATCCCTTTACCTCGGGGTCAGGCTTAAGGTAACCCGGAATATCGTAGGGCAATAGGAAGGTATCAACAGGGCAAGCTAAGGAAGCGACAGGCTGGGAGGGGAAGGTAGAAGGTAGAAATTAATGGGTAAATTAGTCCCTTTTTT
>JAXIVD010009036.1:0-10000 GCA_036785275.1 Cancer borealis | reverse complement strand
TCTCTCTTCATCATCTTCTTTTTCTTCCTCTTCTTCTTCTTCTTCTTCTTCTTCTTCTTCTTCTTCGTCTTCGTCTTCGTCTCTGTCTTTGTCTTTGTCTGTCTTTCTTTTTCTCTTTTTTTTTTCTTTTTCTTTTTCTTCTTCCATTTTTTTCTTTTACTTTCTTCTTCTTCTTCTTCTTCTTGTTCTTCGTGACGGTGGTGAGACATGGTGAATATATGTCAACGATCTAGCACTGAAGTCAAAGGTTTAACTCCTGAGAACATTAATAAGGTTTCTTTAAGTGGGTCACGTGTTCCTTGCCAGGTTAAAAGGAAGGTAGGTTCTCGCGAAGACAGGAATTCTAAGTTGTTGATTAATATTGATTTTTTCCTTTCTAGTTGGTATGTGTTTTTAGAATGTATTGTAAGGTTAGTTAGTATCATGTATGTGTATTTTTGTTGGTATTGTAGCTGTGTTTATATTCGTTGGTTTTCACACGATGCATTATTTCCTTTCATCGTAGTGGATTTAAGAGGTTAATGGTATTATAATTAGGAATTGTCGACATTTAGCTCAACATGATTGGTTTGTTATTGATTGTAACGTAGCTTGTATGCCTCTTGAGTGAGTGTAATGACTGTATCGTGCAAGTGGAATGAAAGGCAGACGTGAGACCAACATAAAATCACAGGAACAGTAAAATGGAATTAATGAGTGTTCAAATTTACTGCTGAATAATGAGCTTTTTTTTTATTTTTAAATAATGTTACACGTCATTTTACGAACCAGAATGTAGTGTTTTCGTAACTATATAAAAGTCATTATCAAAAAAGAAAATGTGCATTATCTATTGCCACTGAAGTAAAGTTGAAAATGACACCTGCCATAACTAAGACATACATGCACTTTACCATTGTTTACTTGGCTAACCTAACCTAACCTAACATCTAACCTAACCTAATCTAATCTAATCTAATCTAATCTAATCTAATCTAATCTTATCTAATTTAATTTAATCTAATCTAACAAAAATAAGGTTCTGATGGAGGTGCATGGTATGTGTTCTGTTGTGAGTTGAATACCACCACACGTCTTGTAATGACCTCACGACTGAACTATTGACAAGATCGTTAACTACTAAGAATCTGACGAGTGCATTGGCTATGTGAACTAATAGGAAAAATCACTACTTGTCATCTGTTTTCTGTTGTAATCCATTGTGATACAGTAATATCTTGATGCAACTGTAATGTACCTGCTTAATTCAGTGCTTGTGAGGACTATAGGTATTACACAAAAGGAAAAACATCATTATTCAAATAACTTCTTTTACTATAGTGCATTCCATCTCAGGACAGAAAATGCCGTTCGGTAACCAGCATTTTCTTTCTTGAAATGGGATGCACTATACAATACTTGACCAACTGCCTCAAAGCTTCAGGTGAAAAAAAACACACAATGCAATAGGTGTCAATTACATACATATATTTACCTGTAATCCTCCACGTTAATGCAGTGATGTTTTGGTGGGAGGGAGGCAAGAAGAAGGAGAATAGGAACAGAATGGAGGCAACATGGAGGGGAAACTGATGCATAGTTCACGGTATCACGAACATAAAAAAAAGGGGGAAAAAAGAGGGAAAAAAAGAGGGAAAAAAGCCACTTAAGAAACACTACAACGGAGGAGAATAGAGTATAATGTTTAATAAGTGTATAAGTGAGACCAGCAAGGTGTGAGGTTGTGTGTGAGGCAAGGAAGGGTGAGGAGGAGGAGGTGGGGAGGGATGTGTTGGCTGGCTGGCGGCGGCGTGGGGAGTGGCGGACAGGGAGCTGCTGTGGTGGACACACACACACACACACACACACACACACACACACACACACACACACACACACACACACACACACACTCTCTCTCTCTCTCTCTCTCTCTCTCTCTCTCTCTCTCTCTCTCTCTCTCTCTCTCTCTCTCTCTCTCTCTCTCTCTCTCTCTCTCTCTTATATTCTAGTATGTTGTTATCCTTAAGAAACTAACATTAATCTAATTTTAGTAATTTTGTATTATTTGTAGTATTGCTTTTTTTATTTCCCCCCCAGACTATTCGTTTAGTGTATTAATTCTCCCAATTGTATATTTTAAGTTCCAGACTGCCATTCTAATATATCGTTTCTTCTTTTATTTCTTCATCTTCTTGTTCTTCTTGTTCTTTATGTTCTTGTTCTTGTTCTTGTTCTTGTTCTTGTTTTTGTTCTTCTTGTTCGTGTTCTTTTTGTTCTTGTTCTTCTTGTTCTTCTTGTTCTTCTTTTTCTTCTTGTTCTTGTTCTTCTTGTTCCTATTATTATTATCAATACTAGAGTTCAGAAATATTACAAAAGTCTTCCTTAAATAATGAAAGAAAACTAAAGTATAATAGAAAATGATAAATGTATATGAGTAACAACACTATTTTGCTCGTGTACGGCTGACAACCTGACACTTAGTTGGGATGCAGATGAGGATCGCCTTTCCTCCTTCACCTCTACTGTCCATCTCCTTCACGTCTCTCGTCTCACTACTTTATCTTATTTTTCTCTCTCCTTGCCCCATCTTCACCTCCCTCCCTCCCTCTCTCCCTCCCTTCCTTCCCGTCACTCTGGCACTAATTGGAGAGTCACCGAGAGGACAGGTGAGTGGGTCTGCGTGTCGCCCTGATCCACTGACCAGCCAAGGAGGGGGAGGAGGTCACCTCGAGTAGGGTGATTAGACAGTGCCCGTCAACCTAACGATGACTCTCTCCCTCTTCAAATCCTCCTCTTCCTCTTCCTCCTCCTCCTCCTTCTCCTCCTCCTCTTCCACTTCTTCCACTTTCTCCTCCTCCTCCGTCTTTTTCTTCGAATTGTCTTTCCTTATTCATGAAAATCTGTTTTTTTTTTACGGCAATGGAGCTTTTCTTTCTTAGTCTTAATGCTTTCTTCTCTTTTTACTCTCTCTCTCTCTCTCTCTCTCTCTCTCTCTCTCTCTCTCTCTCTCTCTCTCTCTCTCTCTCTCTCTCTCTCTCTCTCTCTCTCTTCTCTCTCTCTCTCTCTCTTTCTCTGTGACGTAAACAAATCCTTCCATATCCTTGCTATCCACATTTCTACTATCATATCCCTTCCTTCTACCCCTTCCCCCCTTCGTCCCCCCTCGTCCCCCTTCGTCCCCCTTCCCTTCTCTTGAGACGGAGGGACGTGGAGTGGTGTGAAGGCCCCTCCACACGCCTGCACGCCCCTTCACCGTGGTGGAGAGGCGGTGGCCATTTTGCTAGTGGCACTCTTAGTGGCACTCTTCCTTGTGTTGATGGTGTGTTGTCTCTCCCAGTATTGTTTTGGTCTCATTATAAAGGGTTTTCTTGGTCAATTTCCTCCTCCTCCTCCTCCTCCTCCACACACACACACACACACGCACACACACACACACACACACACACACACACACACACACACACACACACACACACACACACACACACACACACACACACATCCCTTCCTCCCTTTATCTAACATGCCTTCATCACTATTATAAATAAGTCACCCAATGGAACTGAGCACACCTGTCAATCCTCTCTCCCTCACCTGTAATCAAGGAAACCTGTACTCGAGGTGCTTAAACGCTTGACATCTTTTTTTGATATCTATAAGTGATTGGTAATGATAGGATTGAATTGTACTGTGTGTTTATATTAATGGGATTGTTAAGAATAGATATATCCTTTTAAATCAATGACTGTTATTTGTTAAGGGAGGAGGAGGAGGAGGAGGAGGGAGGAGGAGGAGGAGGAGGAGGAGGAGGAGGAGGAGGAGGAGGATTTAATGATAGTGTGTAAATGTTCCCTGTTATTTGGCATTTAGCAAAAAATTGTCGAGAAGGTCATGTCAGAGAGAGAGAGAGAGAGAGAGAGAGAGAGAGAGAGAGAGAGAGAGAGAGAGAGAGAGAGAGAGAGAGAGAGAGAGAGAGAGAGAGAACACACACACACTTTGGTTAATTAGCTTTTTTTTTCTGTTTATGATTTATTTAAAAGTTGAATTTGATATTAATTGTGTTCAACTGTTGACCTTCCATTTTTTTTCTTCCTTTCATCTGTTCCTTTGCTATTTTGTGCTATTTTTTATTTTATTTTATTATTATTATTATTATTATTATTTTTTTCTCGTTCATCCACTCATCTTTATCTTTATCTTTATCCTCATTATCATTTTTTTAAATCCAGTTATTTTCTTTCTCTTATTCTTTCTTTTATATAATTCTTTGCCTTTTCTGGTCTCCTTTATTTCTTATTCTTTCTTTTTTTCCTGTTTCCTTTCATCTTTTTTTCCCCTCCCTTCTTCTCTCCCTTCTTCTTTTCTTCTTTCCTTTCCCTTCATCTAAACTCTCCCTTCCCCTCTCACATGTTTCTTCCCCTTCCTTCCCCTCACTACATGCCCTTCTTAACCCCTCCTTCCCTTCCTCTTCCATACTTCCCTTCCTCGTCTCTTCCTTCCTACTCTTTATCTTTCACTTACTTTCTTCGTTGCTTTCTCCTTCACTTCACTTCTTCCTCCTCCTCCTCCTCCTCCTCCTCCTCCTCCTCCTCCTCCTCCTCCTCCTCCTTTGTGGTCCACATGTCATGACTTTCCTTGTTGTCATGTTCCCTTAGTGACAGACGCCCCCTTCCTCCTTCCCCCTTCTCCCCTTCTCTCCCTCCCTTCCCTCCTTTCCATTCTTGATGCCCCCCCCCCCCCAAACCTCTCCTTTTTCTCTCCATCCTCCCTTCCTTTAATGTTTCCCCTTTTCCTTATCTTCTTCTTCCCCTTCTCTTCCCACTTTATTTTTATTTTTTTTTTTCTCTCTCTCTCTCTCTCTCTCTCTCTCTCTCTCTCTCTCTCTCTCTCTCTCTCTCTCTCTCTCTCTCTCTCTCTCTCTCTCTCTCCCTCCCTCCCTTCTTTCGTCTTTATTTCCCTACCTCTCCTTCTCTCTGTTCTCTTTTGTTTCTGTCAGCTATCATTCTTCCCTCCCTCCCTCCCTCCCTCCCACCCTCCCTCCCTCCCTCCCTCCCTCCCTCCCTCACTCCCTCCCTCCCCCCATTAAACAGGGTGGGTGTTAAGTATAAAAAAAAGAAGTATGCACGTTAATGTAGCGTCGTCATCATCGTCATCATCGTCATCATCGTCACTGTCTGAGCGATGACAAGGTGATAAATAATGTTTTTTTATGATTCTTAATTTTTGTTCCTTTGTGTTATCATGGACGAGGTGGTTAAGTGAATTAAAACCCGTCATTTATTAATCCATCTGAAAGGAGGAGGAGGAGGAGGAGGAGGAGGAGGAGGAGGAGGAGGAGGAGGAGGAGGAGGACAAGGACAAACAAAAGAGATGACACACATTAATAAAAAGAAAAAAAAAGACTAAAAGATAGATACACACATACACACACAATATACAAGGAAGAAGATACAACAGAACAATACAATACATACACACACAAACCATTAATACATACATACATACATACATACATACATACATACATACATACATACATACTGCGAAGAGAGAACACATACTATATATATAAAGAAAGATAATTAATATAACATGAGTAAATAAGAATATAAATACACATCACAGATAGATAAAATTGATGTAGGTATGAAAGGAAAATATGAATAGATAAATAATTAATATATATATCAATAGAGAATAAACTATATACAAAAAACACGATTCATACAGGTTATAAAAGACAATACAAATTAATACATACAGGAAAGGGACATACAGTATACAATGAGAGACAAACGCGTATAATACAACATACAACAAAGGGATGATTAATGGATGGTGTCAAAGGGAGACTATTGAAAAAAAGGGAAGGTACCATTAATTATATTAGAAGATGGTTCATACTACACACATACATAGCATCAAAGGGTTAATAATGGTACTAAAGGGAAGACATACATACATACATACATACATACATACATACATACATACATACATACATACATATATTCAAGGGTGTAGCGGAGATGATAATGATTAAAAGTGATAATAAAATAAAAATAAAAATGGATATAGTAAGGTGAAAAAAAACGAAATAAATAAATACAAAAGGAATTGGTAAATGTATGAATATATAAATAAAATAATAAATAAATTAATAAATGAAAATAGAGAGAGAGAGAGAGAGAGAGAGAGAGAGAGAGAGGAGAGAGAGAGAGAGAGAGAGAGAGAGAGAGAGAGAGAGAGAGAGAGAGAGAGAAAGAGAGAGAGAGAGAGAAAAAAAAAAAAATACCTGCGGAACAATTAAACAGATAAGAAGGAAAATGAAGGTATATAAAGAGATAGAATAAAAGAGGAAAGGGAGGGAAGGGAGGGAGGAAGGGAGGCTACAGGGAGAGACTCTACAGGTGTTCTAAAGGAGGAGGAAGAAGTAAAAAGAAGAAGAAAGAGAAGAAAAAGAACAAGAGCAAGAACAAGAACAAAAATAAGAAAAGAACAAAAAAAAGTAAGAAGGAAGAAAACAGAATATAGAAAAAAAAACATTGTAGCAAGAGAAAGAGGCACAAGAAGAGAGAGAGAGAGAGAGAGAGAGAGAGAGAGAGAGAGAGAGAGAGAGAGAGAGAGAGAGAGAGAGAAGAGAGAGAAGAGAAGAGAGAGAAAAAAAAAGAGAAAGAGAGAGAGAGAGAGTCATCCTTTGTCCTAGTGTCGCTCCTTCCCGCTGGACAATCAGGATAATGAGGTCGGTCTCCACACCCGATCGAAACCTCCTATTGAATCCCCTTGAAGACTCTATCAGGGACGCCTCGGTGGGACCCCAGGCTCTTTGTGGTCCTAAATGACGGCCGTTTGTCAGTTTTCACGATGACGCGGGAGGGGGAGGACGTGGCGATGGTGGTGGTGGTGGTGGTGGTGGTGGTGGTGGTGATGGTGGTGGTGGTGGTGGTGGTGGTGGTGGTGGTGGTGGTGGAGGGTAAAGTGACGTGGTGAGGTAGGATTTTTTTTTATAATGTATTAGAGAGAGAGAGAGAGAGAGAGAGAGAGAGAGAGAGAGAGAGAGAGAGAGAGAGAGAGAGAGAGAGAGAGAGAGAGAGAGAGAGAGAAGTAGAAAAATTAATACCGAGTAAAACCAAAAACGTGAATGACAAAAATAAAAACAAAAGGGAAAATGAAAAATGGAAAAAAAAAAAAAGATAGAGAAAGAAAGAAAGGCAAAGAGAAGGGAAAAAGGATGGATGTGAAATTTTAATGGAAACTTTTCACCACTTTTCTGCCTCACAACGGAACACTGAGGAAAGAAGTTTTTTTTTTATCCTCTCTTTTCTCTTTCCTTTATTTTTTCCTCTTTCCCTGCGAGGACGACACAGGGAATTTTTGTCCTCATAGATATATACCTTTTACCTGTCCCCAAGAGTCATTTCCGGTCGTCTTTGATTTAAGGGGAAAACAAAGGATGAATGACTAACCCCTCTTCCCTCTCCCCCCTCTCCCTTTTTCCCTCTCTCCTCCCCTCCCCCCCGTCGCATTTTCCCTTCTTCCTTTCTTCCTTATTCTTCTTTCGTTTATTTTTTTTTATCCATAAAGTGAATGGATGGCTTATTAGCGACCGCAGAGGAGGAGACAAAGATGGGGAGGGAGGTTCAATTTGGGAGAGAGGATGGAGGGAAGGAGGGAGAGAGGGAGGAAAGGGGAAGGAGGGTTGGTGGTGATGGTAGTGGTGATGTGATGGTGAGGATTGGCATGAGGGAGGGAGGGAGGGAAGGAAGGAGGAAGGGAGGGAAGGAGGGAGAGGGAGGGAAGGAGGGAAGGAAGGAAGGAATGGAATGCAGGTAGGAGGAGGAAGGGAAGAAGGAAGGGATGTAGGAGGAGGGATGTAAAGAGTAGAGGTGGAGAAGGAGGAAGAGAAAGGGATGAAAGAAAGAGGAGTTTGAGCGTAATACACAGACAGACAGACAGACAGACAGACAGACAGACAGACACACACACACACAGACACACAGACAGACAGACAGTAAGGGGATGACTGGCTAACCTACCCTTAAACGCATCTGTCATTGGTTGAATAAAAAAGAAAAAAGTTCGTTACTCTGAATTAAGTATTTCTTCATCCCTGCCACGTGGTGTTTTGAATTGTGCACGTGACATGAACGGCTTAACCACCACCACCACCACCACCACCACCACCACCACCACCACCACACCTTGTCTAGAGTCTTCGTAAATAGTTATGTAACATCAGCTAGTATCCAAACGACCAATTAGTAGGTTTCCATTCTTTTGCAAATATTATTAAGTCTAGTTTAATACCTGCAAATTAGTATCTTGAGTTAGGCTTTTTTTTTAATGATTGTGTCGTAGTATTTGAGGACTAGATGAGGCTTTCATTTCTCATCATCACCACCACCATCACCACTCACCATTACTATCATCACTCACCACCACCATCACCAACAACACTCTCCACCATCACCACCACCCCCATCACTATCATTAATCATCATCACTCATCACCATCATCATCATCATCACCACTCACCATCACCACCACTCACCATCCTTACACCTCCCTCATCATCAATAACTATATACACCACATCCACAATACCCTCAAAAACAATGAAAACAATAATAACCATCATTGTATATTTTCCAATTTTGACGTAAAGAAATAAAGACAAAAATAATACAACACTAATTAATATAAAATGACACCCAATAAGAAAATACGAATAAAAATAAATAAAAATAAACTACACAGGTATATTGAACACAGGTGACAAAAATAATGACTAATGAAAGAAAATATTCGAAGCAATAAACACACCAGAGAGAAAAAAAAAAGGGAAAAAATGAGGGAAAAAAATGAGGGAAAAAACTCCTTCATTTGTGTTTCAGGGATTCAGATGTCACTCGAACGCGATTAAAAGAATCAGCCAAGCCTCTTCCCCTCTTTCTCCCCTCTTCATCCCTCTTCCTCCCCTCTTCCCTCCCCTTCTCCCCTCCCCTTCTCCCCTCATCCTGTATTACAAAAAGAAAGAGAAAAACAGACACAGAACATCAACCCTTAACCACTTCACTCAGAAACACGTAAATCCAACCTTACCATCTTTTCCCTGTCACTTTAAACCCCCTTAGCACCCTTCCCTCCCTTCCCTCCCTTCCCTCCCTCCCCTCCCTCCCCTCCCTCCCCTCCCTCCCCTCCCTCCCTCCCTTCCCTCCCTTCCCTCCTACTCTTCCCTTCCTTCGTCTCCGTCTCAAAATAATGTTACGTTAAGACATAGTAATTAGGATACAAAGATAATGAGAGTTTTGCTAGACTTTTAATTACTCACGCGTCCCCCTCTCGGCCCCTATAGTTTATGCATCACCCTGTAGCACTAAAGGGACGACTCTCACCCTTACACCCGCCGGGACTAAGGGTGATTAAGGGTGAAGGTTCAGGAGTGTGGGTTATGTGCCGTTTGGTGTTGTTCTTCTCCCTGTTCCTTTTGTTTTATTGTGTCACACGTAATCTCGTGGGTGAGCTGAGCTGGGCCGTCTCTCTCTCTCTCTCTCTCTCTCTCTCTCTCTCTCTCTCTCTCTCTCTCTCTCTCTCTCTCTCTCTCTCTCTCTCTCTAAGTTTCTGGAGGGGCGGAGGGAAAGGATGGAGGGAATTTAATTGCTGTCCATTTTTCTTCGTCGAGTTTCCAGTTTTTTGGCATTCATCAGGAGACTGAGTTAAGACGACTCTCTCTCTCTCTCTCTCTCTCTCTCTCTCTCTCTCTCTCTCTCTCTCTCTCTCTCTCTCTCTCTCTCTCTCCAAAAGGTCGCATCTCACTTCCTCCTCCTCCTCCTCCTCTTCCACCTTAATGTATATCACCTTGCCCTTCTAACAACACCACCACCTCTCTTCCTCTTCCTCCTCCTCCTCCTCCTCCTCCTCCTCCTCCTCCTCCTCCTCCTCCTCCACTCCGCATCTGTTTACATGAAGACACACCAGACTTGAATTAACATACATCACATACATAACATACATAAC
>JAXIVD010009035.1:0-12500 GCA_036785275.1 Cancer borealis | reverse complement strand
AATGTGTGTTAATTGGCCTCGTCAGTGCCTCGTAAGGTGATTAGCGTCGCTTGGGCTGTTAGGTGGTGTGCGTCCCCCTTCCCCTTCCCCCCTTCCCCCCACTTCTTCTTCCCTATTTATTTTTTCTTTCACTATTCATTTGACTTTTTTTTCTTGCCTGTAGTGTATTAGTTTTTTTTTTTTTTTTTTTTTCTCTCTCTCTCTCTCTCTCTCTCTCTCTCTCTCTCTCTCTCTCTCTCTCTCTCTCTCTCTCTCTCTCTCTCTCTCTCTCTCTCTCTCTCTCTCTCTCTCTCCCTTTTGGTTCATCTTTATTCTTCTTGTTCTCCTCTTTTTCGTGTGTTATCGTCTAATTTTCTATTTCTCTCTATTGCTAATTCTCTATCTCTTAATCTTAACGTCTCTTGTGCTCCCTCCTCTCTCCTCGTCGTCATCTTCCTCTTCTTCATCTTCCTCTTCATTTTCCTCTTCGTCTATGTTCTCCATCTACAGGCTGTCTTTTCCTCTTCCTGGTACCTCTTTCCCTCTTGTTGAGGAAGGACTTGTGTGGGGAATTGGGGAGGGGAAAGTTGGGGGAATTTAAGGGAAGGTGTGGTAGTTGTTGTTTCATGTGGCGTGAGTT
Source organism: Cancer borealis (assembly GCA_036785275.1). Taxonomy (NCBI): domain Eukaryota; kingdom Metazoa; phylum Arthropoda; class Malacostraca; order Decapoda; family Cancridae; genus Cancer; species Cancer borealis. Next base: position 11,881 of record JAXIVD010009035.1, on the reverse strand, counting down.
GAGGTGGTGGTGGTGGTGGTGGTGATGGTGGTAGTGTGGTGGTGGTGGTAGTGGTGGTAGTGGTAGTGTGGTGGTGGTGGTGGTGGTGGTGGCGGTGGTGGTGTTGGTGATGGTGGTGATGGTGGTGGTGTGTTCATTCAGCTGTTGCTTTTGATAATGTGCTTTTGACTGCGGTAACAATTTCCCAAGAAAGGTTAAAGTTAGTGGAAAACGGATGACAATGAATAAATAATTACTTCATAAAGTTGAAAACAAGATATTGACACGTTAATAATACGAATATTAACCCTAATTACTACTAAATACTACCAACTACTACTATTATTATTATTATTATTACTAGTATTACAACAACAACAATAACATCATCATCATCATCAATTTTAATGGTTGAATTCCAATAGTTTGACATTATTTCACGTGTGTAACTTTTGGCAATTTTGTGGTTATTGTTTTAAAGATTTTTTGGGGACTAGTAATATATTATTTTATATTATTTTAACGCTTAATTATTAAATGTATTGGTATAGACGTAAAGTGGTTGATTTTGTAAATATCGTCCACTTTTAATGGCGGGTTATTTGTATTTTTGTAACTTTTTCATATAATTTCCTTTGTGTAATGTTGTGCAGAATATTATGTTGGTTGATGGTGTTCTGGGGGAGGGTGTTTACCTTGTATCGGTGTTGTTCCCTCTGTGCATGACAGACACACGGCTTTCAGGTACAAAACTGTATTAATGTTTGTTATGTCTTTTTAATTTACACAGACACACACACACACACACACACACACACACACACACACACACACACACACACACACATACACACACACACACACACACACACCACTTACCAGCACCAAACATAAATCACCTTTCACTCACCGTCCATCCACCGAGAACTTAGAAAATATATATTAAGTATTTTTTTCCTTAATAATTATGGTCGTCCTGATGCAGCCTGTGAGCATTACTTTTACAACACCAATACACTTCCAGGGAAACACTCCGGTTTTTTTTTATATTATTTTCCTCTCTCAATTATTTTTATCGGTCTTTCATAATTTTTTAATAGAAGGTTTAATGCTCAGTTGAACATGTTTATGCCTTCCACTATATATATAACTTTTTTTTTCGGTGTACTTGTTTGTTAATAAGGACTATATTTTTTTCCTATATTTATTTATTTTTGTTAATGGTGTAAGCTAATTTTGGTTCTGATCTGCGTATATGTATTATTATATTTCGTTGTAATAGTTTTTTTTATCCTCAGGTATGCAAACCATACCTATTGTTTTAGTTTAGCGTGGTGAAAAAGTTGATAATGATGACAGGCTGTAGGGAAGTAGAGGAGGAGGAGGAGGAGGAAGAGGAGGAGGAGGAGGAGGAGGAGGAGGAGGAGGAGGAGGAGGAGGAGGAGGAGGAGGAGGAGGATAATGCATCGAAGGAGGAAGCAGTAGACAAGTGGTATACACGCGTACTCATACAACCGACACTTAGTGAAACGTTACACACTCGTTCCGTAGACTTGCACGCTCGGTCCTCATCCCGTTTTCCTTGCTGGATGGGCTCACGTTAGTATCAACATTTATCTCCTTCATTAACTTTGGCTTGATTTTGTCGAGCACACACACACACACACACACACACACACACACACACACACACACACACACACACACACACACACACACACAGTCCCTTGGTTGAGTACCTGAACATTCTCAAGGTATGTTTGTTGTTGTTATCTCGGTATTACAACGTCAGTCACGTGTTTTAATTACCTGGATTGTCAATTAAGATCAATTATCCCCTTTACCGTTGTTGTCAAGTGTGTGTGTGTGTGTGTGTGTGTGTGTGTGTGTGTGTGTGTGTGTGTGTGTGTGTGTGTGTGTGTGTGTGTGTTACGTACATACACACACATAGCAGGAGTGTTAAGTATCTTGTTCCCTTGTGTGTACCTTCCTTCCCCTTCCCGTCCTGTGTGTAAGGAAACATCCACCTTAACCCTTTCATGCGTAGTCTCCTTCATTGTACCGAGGCAGCAGCGCCTCGCTAAACACTCTTGGCTTAACTACCTCACTACATCATTATCATCATTATATTAATTTTGGAAAATGTTCAATACTTGCTTGAAATGATTTAAAATTTTTAATTTTATTGTTTGAAAGATTTAATATAGTTTATAGAAGAGTATTAATGTTTGTTTTTTTATGTATTGGTTATTTTCAGCTTTTCACTAAATTTTTTTTTTCCGCGTCAACAAGCATTTAATCTTTTTTGTAGTTTTTTTTTTTTTATAAAGGTTTAAGATAATGTGTATATTAGTTTTTTTGCGTAACATATTATATCAAGTACTCCGTTCAGACTTTATCTATGTACTATTTTCATCATCATTATTATCATCATTATTATCATTATCATTATTTTTATCAAGTTTTTCGTGAAAGTATTATTTTATGGAGTGTTTTGTGTAAGTTTTTTTTTATGGAGTATTTTGTTTAAGTTATGTGTAGAGACGATAAGGATAAAGATAAGGATAAGGATAAAGATAAGGTTGAGGTTGAGAGGCACTTGGCTCTGATAGAACTTTAGGCTCCTGTGTATTATGGAAGTTTGCGTTCATACACCAAAGTGGACGATTTGTTGCACAGTATCTTGTCGGTGCGGGATTGGAGGAGGAGGAGGAGAAGAAAAAAAGGAAGAAGGTGGTGGTGAAAGAAGTGGAGGAAGAGGAGGAGGGGAAAGAAAAGTGGGTTACGAAGGCGGTGGCGGCGCTGGAGGAGGAGGAGGAGGAGGAGGAAGAGAAGTAGGAAGAGGAAAATAAGACAAAGAAAATAAAGGAAAGAACGAGAGAAAGAGGCTGAAAAGGAAGGAATAGAAAGGGGAGGAGGAGATAGAGGCGTGGGAGGTAACATGTGGGGGAGCTGTAGGAAGGGAGGAAGGGAGGAAAGGTGAGAGGGAGAGAGGAAGGGAGTGAGTGAAATGATGGAAGAGATGAGGATTAGGTGCGAGGGATGTAATGTGAGGGAGGAAAGAAGGTGGGATGGAGGGAGGGAGGAAAGGAAGAAGGGAGGGAGGGAGAGAGGGAGGGAAGGAAGAAGGGAGGGAGGGAGGGAAGGAAGAAGGGAGGGAGGGAGGGAGGAAAGGAAGAAGGGAGGTAGAGAAGGAACAATGTGACGCGTGGGTAAAGGGAGGATGTGTGGAGGATTATGTCATTACCTGGGATTGGAAGAGAGAGAGAGAGAGAGAGAGAGAGAGAGAGAGAGAGAGAGAGAGAGAGAGAGAGAGAGAGAGAGAGAGAGAGAGTTAAGAATGTTTGTCAGATAGATTAAGGAAATATAGTTATGAAAAGTTATTAATATTATGTATACACAGTAAGAAGGAATAATAACGATTATAATATTGATAATAATAATAATAATGATTATAACGATGATAATAATAAATATAATAATAATAATGATAATGATAATAATAAAGTAAAAAAAAATCTAATGTAAGAGTTTTAAAAAGTCCTAAAATGGGGACGATTTTACCCAAGAAACGAGATTAAACCAAAGGGAGGAGGGGAAAGGGTAGGAGGGTAGGGGAGGAAGGGAAGAGAGGCAGGCAGGAGGGAGGAGGGAAGAAAGGAAGGGAGACAAGTGGAAGTGTAGAGTAAAAAAATGGAGGGAAAGGAAGGGGAAGGAGAGGGGGTATGGGAGGAAAGTAGTGGAGGCAGACAGGAGAGAGGAGGGAAGGAAGGAAGGGAGACAAGTGGAAGTGTAGAGTAAAGGAAGGGAGGGGAAGGAAGGGAGGAGGGGGAGGGGTTTGGGGTCAGGTGAGGTGGTGGTGGTGGTGGTGGTGGTGGTGGTGGTGGTGGTGGTAATACTGAGGTGAGGTGCAGGTGTGTGTGTTTACCTGTCCAGTGATAGCGTGTTGCCCTGATGGCCTTACCTGACCCGGAAATATGGTCCAATTCTCCTCTTTCTTACTCCTCCTCCTACCTCTCTCCCTCTCACTTTCTCTTTCTCCCTCTCTCTGTTTTTTTCTTTCTCCTTTCCTCACTGTCTCCATTCATTTTTTTTCTCCCTCCTTACTGTTTCTGTTTTAATTTTCTTTCTCTTCTTTTCCTGTTTCACTTCTTCCTTTTTATTCTCAACTTACATATCTTTGCCGTCCTTCCCTCCTTTCTTCCTTCCTTCCTTCCTTTGCCGTCTGATATTCTCTCTCCTTCCTTAATTCTCAACTCTCTCTTGTTCTTTTTTTTTTCTTTTAGACCTTTTCTTCTTTCTTCCTTCTTCCCTTTTTAGTCCTTTTTTCTTCTCTACATTTTTTCCAGCTTTGTATTCTGATGAAATATATTCTTCTCTTTGTTTTAAATTTTTTTCCTTCTTCTTCTTCTTCTTCTTCTTCTTCTTCTTCTTCTCCTTCTTCTCCTTCTCCTTTTCCTCCTCCCTCTGGAACCCTCTACTCCCACCTTGCTGGAAGGGAAAGAAGGGAAAAAACTGCAGGGGAATTTTTTGGGTGCGTTGCGGCATAATGGAGGGAGAGGAAAATTTGGTGAGTTTCCAGACTAAAAAGTATAAAGGGGAAATTTTGGTTAGTTTTCCTCCTCTTACCTTTAATAATAATGACGAGTATGATGACGAGGATATAACAGTAGCGATAGTAGGAGTGGCAGCACATAGTGGTAGTGGTAGTAGAAGTGAGGGTAATGATGATAGTAATAATAATAATAATAATGATAATGGTAATGATTCTACAATGGCTAGTATTACTATTACTATTACTATCATTACCACCTCTGTTATATCTACAGCCAAAATGCTAATAGCCTTTTCCTCCTTCTCCTCCTCCTCCTCCTCCTCCTCCTCCTCCTCCTCCTCCCTGTTAGCAGCAGCAGTGTAACTCGAGACCAGCTATAAATCCTTAAAACTATATAGTTCCCAGAAACTCGCTCGCCCTCCCATCACAAAACACGTGAGCATCGCAGTCGGCGGCGTAAAAGTGTTTAGATTGCGTTTGCGAAGCGGGAAACTTTTGAGAGAGAGAGAGAGAGAGAGAGAGAGAGAGAGAGAGAGAGAGAGAGAGAGAGAGAGAGAGAGAGAGAGAGAGAGAGAGTCGAAAATCGTGATCAAATAATGAACAAGAAAAAAATATATACATTCTTGTAAGATAAGAAACAAACAAAGGGATTAAAAGGAGGATGAAAAACAAAATAGTATATTAAAAGAAAGGCAATGATACGAAAGGTTAAGGAAGAACAACATATGTTAAATAGAAGAAGAAGAAAAAGAAGAGGACGTGGCAATTAGTGCAAATGGTTCATTGCATTGTAACATCTTGAAATTAACAGGCAGTAGTAGTTGATATTAGGTAGAGGAACAGGAAGGTAAGGGCGGGGTAAAGTGGAGGAGGAGGAAGAAGAAGAAGAAGAAGAAGAAGAAGAAGAAGAAGAGGAGGAGAGTGGAGAGAGAGAGAGAGAGAGAGAGAGAGAGAGAGAGAGAGAGAGAGAGAGAGAGAGAGAGAGAGAGAGAGAGAGAGAGAGAGAGTAAGAGTTGGTAGGAGGGAAGGAGAGAGGGAAGGCAGGGAGAGAGGGAGGGCAGGAAGGGAGGGAGGGAGTGTATAAACGAGGCCAGAGTTACGGTTATTGAGAATTGAACGTGTGAGCGGCGGGGTTGAGTGGGCTTAGCAGGGCGGCGGGAGCTGTGGCGAGGCGGGCGGCTTGTAAGGAGGCTGCAACACGGGTTTAAGCCATATTTCCAGCCGACACCAGCTGGGGGAGGCAGGCAGGCAGGCAGGTAGGTAGGCATGTTAGGCAGGTAGGCAGGTTAGCAGATAGGCAGGTAAGCAGACAGACAGGCAGGCAGGTAGGTAAGGTAGATAGGCAGGTTAGCAGGCAGGCAGGCTAGCAGATAGGCAGGTAGGCAGACAGACAGGCAGGCAGGTAGGTAAGGTAGATAGGCAGGCTAGCAGGCAGGCAGGTTAGCAGATAGGCAGGTAGGCAGACAGACAGGCAGGCAGGTAGGTAAGGTAGATAGGCAGGTTAGCAGGCAGGCAGGTTAGCAGATAGGCAGGTAGGCAGACAGACAGGCAGGCAGGTAGGTAAGGTAGATAGGCAGGTTAGCAGGCAGGCAGGTTAGCAGATAGGCAGGTAGGCAGACAGACAGGCAGGCAGGTAGGTAAGTTAGATAGGTAGGTTAGCAGGCAGGCAGGTTAGCAGATAAAAGGGAAGGCAGGCAGGCAAGGCAGTGTTGGTGGCGGGCAGATGTTTAGCTGCCGCTGTTCAAATGCCTTTTCACTGCTTTTCTGTATTTCTCTCTCCCTTTGTGTTTTGTCTTCTCTTGCCTTCTTACTTCTATTTCTTTTATCTTGATTCTTCCTTTTGTACCAACAATTTTACCACTTTCGCCTTATTTTCACCTTTTTTTTTGTTTCACACACCTCACTTCTTTCATCCTTACCGTTGCTTTTTATTTATTTATTTTTCTCTCTATTTGTTGTCTTAATTATTACACACTCTACTATCATAGGAGAATATTCGAATAGGTGACAAGCTTTCGTAAGTATTTTCTTTTCTTTTGTAATCGAGTTTGTTATAATATATTTACTCATTTATTCATTTTTAACTTTTCATAATTATGTGGTGGAGAGGAAGCTAGGATGAGAGTGAAACCATTTAGTCAGACCACTTAGTATATTCATTAAAAAATTCGTTGCCTAATTTTGCTTGTTTAATAATTTGACTGAATTTCTGTGCCTTGAGACTGACTGTCGTTCCTTCACCGTGAGCAGGGAAGGTTGCGTAGATGTAAATAGAAAAGATTCATCACCAGTGTGGCTTGTAATGGTTGTGTGAGTGGTGGTTGTAGTGAAGGAAGCTTACCGGTTATACAGTGGGTAGCGTTGTTGCTATTGAATACTAAAGCTTGACTAGTGTCCGGGGTTCGAATCCTGGCCATGGCGAATAACTAACACTTAGACCTTGATAACACCAACTGTCTGAGTAGTAACTGGTGTGCATTAATTAAGTATTAATTAAGAGAACGTAACTGCTAATCTTGAGTGTATTGTGACTCCTTGCCAAGTGTGTGAAGGTTGAACAAACACTTCACAAACTCAGAGCCTAAGAAACGGAGATGAGCACCGTGGTTATGCGCCCTGTGATGTACTATGTTCTTAACCTTTAACTTTTTTCTTTACTTTTTTTTTTTTACTGTTTTACTCGTGTTTATGCAGCCAGTGTATCAGCCCTGCCTCGCCTTACACACACACACACACACACACACACACACACACACACACACACACGCACACGCGCACACACACACACACACACACACACACACACACACACACACACACACACACACAAGGAAAGTAAAGGTGAAAACGCAAGGTTACACTAAACCTTTCTGGTATGTGGTGAAAGTGAATTTTTCCGACTTAGAAGATGAACTTTGTGTGCCCGTCATGGCTTACCACCACCACCACCACCACCACCACCACCACCACCACCACCACCACCACCACCACCACCACCACCACCATACATCACACATCATACACACATACACACCACCTCAACATGCGAAATCAAATACCTGTGGCCACTTAACGAATTTAGGGAGAGCAGGTAGTGAAGGAGATTTTACGTCGGTGATTAATGGTTATGTTTTGATCTTCATGGAGGGAGTTTTAGTATTTTTCTCCCACTCGAATATTTGTGTATTGATTACGCTTCAGATTTCAGCCAACGAGTAGTTAGTCTTCTCTCACCCTCGCTCCTTCCCTCCCTTACTCCCTCCCTCCCTCACTCACTCCTTCCTTCACTCCCTCCCTTCCTTCCCTACTGAGAGAGAGAGAGAGAGAGAGAGAGAGAGAGAGAGAGAGAGAGAGAGAGAGAGAGAGAGAGAGAGAGAGAGAGAGCATTGCCAGTAACTGAACCAAGCAAAAAGCAAGGTATAAAACAGCAAAAACAGAGTGTGGAAAGAAGGAAAAAAACACAAAAAAGAATAAGATGAAAGGAACAAGAAAGAAAGAATGAGTGAGTGGGTGAGGGAGGGAGGGAGGGGAAGGAGGGATGTGTAAGGGCGTGAAGGAGTGACGGAAGGAAAGAGCTAAGGAAAGGGAGGGAAGGAGGCTTGGAGGGAGGGAGGGAGGGAGGAAGGGAGGCGCCATCCTTCTTAATTCTAGTAATGAGGCTGGAGATGGGCCGGGCGGGTCTTTGTAACTTGGCACATCTTGCTTCCTGTTCTAATTATCGAGGAGCGGCCGATTTGGGGTAATTCAATCTTAGCGTGCCACAATAAGCGGCACCAAATCGGCCGTGTTAGAAGATTACTCTGAGCATCCCGCCTCAACCCCGACTAAAAACTACTCAGACCACTCCAGCCGCACCGGGACGCTAACCCTCAACACACACGCCACCCTTGCACTTTCACCCTTATATCCCATTGGCTTTAAGGGCTAAACAGGGATGTGAGGGTACATATACAGCGGGTTAAGTCTGTGTCGCCTTCTTCTTCCCGCTGCGCTTTCTTTGCCCGGCCAAAACTCATTGCGGGCGGCTCGTAAATCATCTATTTCTACGAGACAAGGGGGATGGCGGGCAGCAGTGCTTTCCCAACTACCGGTAATCATTATCGGCCCCTTCACGCCCCGCTCGTAAGGGTCAGCGGCTCGTGGTGGCCCAGGCTCGTGCTCGACCCTAAGGAAGCTGCAGCCGGAGCCTTATTGGGGCGCTAAATGGTTTTGAGGCGGAATGGCGATTCATAATGGGCTGAGGATGGCGTGTTTGGCCCCCAGCACGCTATTTCCAGCCAGATTCTTACCGCTCCTCTCCCTCTCTTTCTCTTTCTCTCTTTCTCTCCTTCTCTTGCCGTGTCTCCCTCCCTACCCCCCGTCTTGCTTTTCTTTCCCCTGCGTTTCCCTCTCTCTCCTTTGGGTATTCCGAGACGCACCTTAAAACTGCACTTAACGCGGAGGGAAAATAATTGGACTGCTGTATTTATGGTGACCGGAGGGGGCGCGAGGCGTGTTTACAGCTGGTGGGATTGTAGCGCGGGGCTGCGTTTCCGATTTTTAAAGTTTTTAAGTACGGTGAGAATCTGAGACCCGCCTTAACGCGCAAGTTTAAGGAGGGCGAGAAAAATAATTGGATTGCCGTATTTATGGTGACCGGATGGCGCTGGTGGTGCATGGACGCTGCCTTGGGCTCGGCGGAGGCTTTCTGAGGGAAGTTTTCAGCGGTGTATGAAGGCTCTTAGTGTGTGTGTGTGTGTGTGTGTGTGTGTGTGTGTGTGTGTGTGTGTGTGTGTGTGTGTGTGTGTGTGTGTGAACGACTGCATGGGGTGGAGGGGGTATAGGAGGGAAGGGGATAGGTAAGGAAGGGAGGGGAGGGGAGGGGGGGCGGGTTGGTTGTGTGTTATCCCTCACCTGAGAGAGATGAATGGTCCTTGATGAGTTGGTGAGGGTGTGAAGGGAAGGAGGGGAAGGTGGGAAGGAGGGGGAAGGTGTGAGGGGAAGGTGTGAGGGGTGAATGGTGGGAGAAGGGAAACCTGAGAGATGAGCGCGAGGAGGAAAGGAAATGGGAGGAGGAGGAGGAAGAGGAGGTAATAGGGGAAGACAAAGGGGGTGGAGGTAAGAATTATTAAGCCGTGCGATATGTGTATGGAAGAGAGAGAGAGAGAGAGAGAGAGAGAGAGAGAGAGAGAGAGAGAGAGAGAGAGAGAGAGAGAGAGAGAGAGAGAGAGAGAGAGAGAGAGAGAGAGAGAGAGAGAGAGAGAGAGAGAGAGAGAGAGAGAGAGAGAGAGAGAGAGAGAGGTTAAAAGGGGTAAAGGAAATATGGCAGGTAGATAAATTGATAGGTAACGTGTGTGTGTGTGTATGTGTGTGTGTGTGTGTGTGTGTGTGTGTGTGTGTGTGTGTGTGTGTCTGTGTGTGTGTGTGTAGTATGTGCGTGTGTGTGTGTGTATGATTGTGTGAGTGTGTATGTGTTTGTGTGTGATTTTGTGTTTGTGTGTGTGTATGTGTGTATGCTGAAAGGTATAAGAGAGAGAGAGAGAGAGAGAGAGAGAGAGAGAGAGAGAGAGAGAGAGAGAGAGAGAGAGAGAGAAGAGAGAGAGAGAGAGAGAGAGAGAGAGAGAGAGAGAGAGAGAGAAGCGTAAAGGTGTGAACCAGAGGGTTAGAGAGAGATCGAAGGTGAGAGAGAGAGAGAGAGAGAGAGAGAGAGAGAGAGAGAGAGAGAGAGAGAGAGAGAGAGAGAGAGAGAGAGAGAGAGAGAGAGAGAGAGAGAGAGAGAGAGTGATTTGTATTGAATTTAAGAAATATTTACTGCTGAGTAACACACACACACACACACACACACACACACACACACACACACACACACACACACAACACAGTATACGTCAGGATGAAGTATACATATATGCGAGACCAACACTGAAATTTTATTTTGGAATCATAAAAACGGACTAAAGGAAAAGTGTGAGAACCTTTTGAGAAAAAAACATTTTAACAATTAAAACCTTTTAAAACTATTAGAACCATTAGAACAGTTATAACTATTTGAACCATTAGAACCATTAGAACTACTTGAGCCATCAGAACCATTAGAACCATTATAATCATTTGGACCATTGGTACCATTGGAACCATCAGAACCATTTAAACCAATAGAACAATTAGAATTTGAACGATTAAAACCATTAGAACGATTAAAACCATTAAAACCATTAGAACGATTAAAACCATTAAAACCATTAGAACGATTAAAACCATTAAAACCATTAGAATGATTAAAACCATTAAAACCATTAGAACGATTAAAACCATTAGAACGATTAAAACCATTAAAACCATTAGAACGATTAAAACCATTAAAACCATTAAAACCATTAAAATTATTAAAACCATTAAAACCATTAGAACGATTAAAACCATTAAAACCATTAGAACGATTAAAACCATTAAAACCATTAGAATGATTAAAACCATTAAAACCATTAGAATTATTAAAATCATTAGAACGATTAAAACCATTAGAACGATTAAAACCATTAGAACGATTAAAACCATTAAACCATTAGAATTATTAAAATCATTAGAACGATTAAAACCATTAGAACAATTAAAACCATTATAATGATTAAAACCATTGGAACGATTAAAATCATTAGAACAATTAAAACCATTAGAATGATTAAAACCATTGGAACGATTAAAACCATTAGAACAATTAAAACCATTAGAATGATTAAAACCATTAGAACAATTAAAACCATTAAAATTATTAAAACCATTGGAACGATTAAAATCATTAGAACGATTAAAACCATTAGAATGATTAAAACCATTAGAACGATTAAAACCATTAGAACAATCAAAACCATTAAAACCATTAGAATTATTAAAACCATTAAAACCATTAAAACCATTAGAATGATTAAAATCATTAGAACGATTAAAACCATTAGAACAATTAAACCATTAAAACCATTAGAATTATTAAAACCATTAGAACGATTAAAACCATTAGAACAATTAAAACCATTAGAATGATTAAAACCATTTGAACGATTAAAACCATTAAAACCATTAGAATGATTAAAATCATTAGAACGATTAAAACCATTAGAACAATTAAAACCATTAAAACCATTATAATGATTAAAACCATTAAAACCATTAGAACCATTAGAATTATTAAAACTATTAGTACAATATAAAAATTTCAAAACCATTTGAACAATATAAACAATAGTAGAATTTAAACATTAGAACCATTAGGATCATTAGAACCATTAAAACCATTACAACCATTACAACCATTAGAATCATTAGAACCATTACAACTATTACAAGAATTATAACCATTACAACCATTAG
>JAXIVD010009034.1:7500-10000 GCA_036785275.1 Cancer borealis | reverse complement strand
TGCCGCCCATGCTGCAGCCATCACCCTGACGGACGCAGCACCGCCCACTCCAACCTGATATTGGAGACATTAGTGTGAAACAGTGTTATGGAAAGCTTAATTTACCAGCTCCTAGTGGCTCTTAGGGCGCCGCTTTTATCTGGGGACGCGGTGCGGAAAAGTCCTGCCTTGGGAGCCGGTCCTCCCGCCTCCCTTCCTCCCACCTGGCGCCTCAAGGGCCAGTATCCTCTAATGCTAATTTCACGGGTGGCGGCGGCGGGGCGAGGGTGCATGGTAATGAGGCCCGCCAGACTAACTTACACCTGCTGCTGCACCGCCCCGGACCTTCTGCCCCTCCGCTCCGCCACGCTCACTGCCCCAACACCTGACCCTCCGCCCCGCAGTGCCAACGGTGCCGCAGCCTTGATACATCAGTGACTCCAGTGCCCAAGATGGAGAATCACTTTCCTTCACCACATTGATCTCAGTGAATGCACTTCACCTGTGCCTCAACCACCCACCACGACGACAAACTGTGGTAAACACTTGTGTTTTATTTCATGTTTTGTGTTTTGTGGTTATTGTTTATGCTGCCTCTGAACAACACGTTTCCTCCCACACCAGCTGGAAACATTGAAAAGAAAGACATAATGTAAGGATTCTTATCGCTGACATGTTTACTAACACCATAACACAATTGTTTTGTCTTATAAAGAACAGAAGAACCAGAAATTGTTCTTCACTAACTCCGTGTTCAGAGGAGGATTGACCTCCACGTTTACAAAGCAGACATAGGACACTACCACAAGACCGAGGCCAACAGAGGCATAGAAGCAGCATCATATAGAGAGAAGTAACAAAAACAATAGTAGTACATCCCCTTAAACAAATCAGCTGGCAGATAACACCATACATTGCATACAGAGTTTACTTCAGTACAATAAACAGGAAACTAAAGAAAGAAAACAACTCGAACCTTGAATCTTGAATGTACCGCTGACTAGAAAACCTTAGATGTTGAAACTGATGAAAAAACTTGGACCGCAACTTAATAATAATAAAGCTATCAATATAGAACTCTTTATGGCAGCATGTTAGAGAGAATTAGAGAGAATACTGAAACACGGAGTGAAGGTCAGCTGTCCATACTTGATTTGAAGACCATAACGCACGCCAATAAATCACTCCGACTGATCACTATTTTCATCCCGCTTCACAAATGACCATGAAGTGTTAAGAGTAAAGTTTAAAATATTATGGTTTGTGTGAGGAAATTATAACGTTACACAAAGATACTCAACTTTGAAAGAGATCATTCTGGAATTAAAGTATTTTTCAAGGTAACGAACTCGGCATGAAATAGTAGACTTGCAAATATATACACAATATACTCACCTATGCAATATACAGTAATGGTATGAACAAATAGACTGATACCAAAACTCCATAGAACACCAGAAGGATAAAAAAGTAGTGAGATGGAAACTGAGGAGAGGCAGGAGAGGAAACAGGATAGGAAAGAGACATGTTATGGAACACATCTAGGGGCAGGGAAGCGGGCAGGGAAGCAATAGGACGGATCAGCGGCTCAAACGAACTGGTGATGAATAAATTAAGTTTTGAAGAGGAGCAGATATGAGTACTGGGAGGGACGTTGTACAGAACACTGCCAATAAAGTTTATACTCTTCTTTGTGTACATCCACAGCAAAGGTAAAGTGAAACGCATAAGTTAGATTGAGTGGATGAGGGAAGGTGAGTCCTGACAGCATGGAAACAGGAGACGTAACCTCACTTTGATTGCATCCTGAGCCAAGAACACCACCAAGGGGCAAGGAATGGCAGGAGGCTTCAAGATGCATCACTGTTAAAAATGTTCGCTATCTAAAAAAAAAAAAACCTGGAAGCTGTGTAAGACTTAAATTTTGACCCAGACCTAAATGGAGACCAGGACAGTAAGGAAAAGTAACATTGATATTTTCGATGAAGAGAAAGATGAGGAAATTTTTTTTAGATAATTTCGTCTCGATACATATAGTCTGACATAAATACTTTGACAGAAATAACATTCCTTTTTTTAGCAAGCTGCATGTAAATAATAAAATGTATATCAAAATATTAGGAAGACTCGCATATCAAGGAAATAAATATCTAAATTCATTAGGATTTTGCTAACCTTAATAAGTTGTCTCTACATTTGACTTTACGTGAAAAAGTAGAGTTCAACCTTATTATATATAATTACAAGTAAAATAAAAAAAAACAGTAGTGGAATGTACGCCTCTGCGCCAGTAACAATAACAACACTGCACTAGGAAGCATAGGAGCCTCTTGCACAGAAGCAGCAGTCATTCCACAAGAAATACGAGCCGTGCGTACACCTGGAGGTTCTCCCCACTTGATTAAACCACTGGGAGCACCTGTGTTAAGGAAGGTGTGTAAAGGCGCGCACGAGCGACACAACAGTAAATGCAAATAAGGCCGCGGAAGGATAGCGAAATGAAGTCACAGTCAGATGTTAA
>JAXIVD010009033.1:5000-16233 GCA_036785275.1 Cancer borealis | reverse complement strand
CCTCTATCTTTCTCTCTCCTCTCCTCTCCTCTCCCCACTCACCTTCAACTTTTATAATGAGCTTAAATGTCTCTCTCTCTCTCTCTCTCTTCTCTCTCTCTCTCTCTCTCTCTCTCTCTCTCTCTCTCTCTCTCTTCTCTCTCTCTCTCTCTCTCTCTCTCAAATGCCTAGTTTAAATGATAATGCGAATAATAATGTTAATGATAATGATAATAATAATAATAATAATAAATATAGAAATACTACTACTAATGATAATAGTAATAATAATGATAATAATAATAATAATAATAATAATAATAATAGATAATGATAATGATAATGATAATGATGATAATATTAACATGATGATAATATTAATATTAATGATAATATTAATATGAAGAAGTGGTGATGGTGGTGGTGGTGGTGGTGGTGGTGGTGGTGGTGTTATACAAAAAATAGTATAGAGAGCAAGGAAAGAAATGACACAAATTATAAAGAATCTCATTAATAATCGTCTGGTTGCAGTCTCGTGAATCACTGTTATTCATTGTATACACTGGCACACTTTTATTCATTCATTCATGCATTCATTCATTCTCGACTCCTTCCCTTCCCTTCACTTCACTTCGCTCTTCCGTCCTCCTTCATTTTCACTTCACAACCCATTTATTCATTCATTCATTCATTTATTCATTTATTCATCTTCAATGACATGTATTATCAGTTTATGGTTTTTCAATTTGTTTGAATTAATCGTTTTCATAGCGAGCAATTATTTTGGAACCTCTTTTTATTCTAACTCACCTAACTATTTTTTTAAAGTTATATGTACGTAGTTATAGTAAACAGGATTTGCGTTAAGAGTATGTTCTCGTGTCTCTCTCTCTCTCTCTCTCTCTCTCTCTCTCTCTCTCTCTCTCTCTCTCTCTCTCTCTCTCTCTCTCTCTCTCTCTCTCTCTCTCTCTCTCGTTCCAACATCAACTTATGCAAACACACTCAATCATGTTCCTTCCTCATATCATTCCAGGCCATTACAGACGTCAATGCTAGATTTCGTCACATCATTTTTAGTCATCTGCTGGTTTCCCTTATTGTGTATTCATGTCCGCTTGTTGTCTCTCCATCAATTCCTGTCAACACATGCTGCCTGGTCCGTCCAAGTCCAGTCCATTCCAGTCCATTCCATTCCATTCCAGTCGATTCCAGCCCATTCCAGTCAATTCACTGCCTCGGACACCATGATTAAATAAGTCTTCCCTTGCTATCCTTTGTATAATGTAAGCAGCTTTATGTTTCCCAATTTCTCTACTTAAGGAATTTATTTCAAACTTGGTATATCTATATTATTTATCTAGTTATTTATCGATTTGTTTGTTTATTTATTTATTTATTTATCCATTTAAATTATTATTATTATTTTATATATTTATCTATTTATTTATTTATTTATTTTATTTTATTTATTTATTTATTTATTAATTAATTTTATTTTTAATTTTTTTTTATTTATTTAATTTTTTTTTTACTAATTAATTTTTTTTTTATTTTTTTATTAATTAATTAATTAATTTTATTTATTTATTTATTTATTTATTTATTTATTTATTTATTTATTTATTTTATTTTTTATTTTTTATTTTTTTTTATTTATTTATTTATTTATTTTTTTTTTTTTTGTGTGTGTGTGTGTATGTGTGTGTGTGTGTGTGTGTGTGTGTGTGTGTGTGTGTGTGTGTGTGTGTGTGTGTGTGTGTGTGTGTGTGTGTGTGTACCGTTAATACTTCTCGTCTAAGTCAATGATTCTCGTTGATTTTTATGATCTTTTTTCCCCACTTTTTTCCCCTCCGTTCCGTAAGTAGTGACGGTTTGGATAAATGTACCTTCCCATACTGTCCCTTCCCTTTCCTTCCCTTCCCTTTCCTTCTCTTCCCTTACCTAACATTACCCTTCCTTTCCAGGGGCGTATATTAAGGGTGTGCTAGGTGTGCGCCGCACAACTTCAGTCAGAGAGAGAAATGCTTGATAGTTATAAATAAATTCAGCAGTAAGTGGGAAACGATATTTTTCTTATTGTATTTAGCCCTGCTATAATATTTTATGTTATAGGTGTTCTGTAGAAGCACTGCACACCCAATAATCAATTGTATCATTATGTAGCATAGCGCGTATTGTGGAGTGGGAGGGCAGACTGTTGAATATAAGCTTGGTGTACGGCTCTACAAATGCACACTACTTGCGTTCGTTTTTGGTGCTGATATTTTATATTGGCTAGAAGGTATAAAGTGTCTTTGCCATTCATTATATGAGCATAATTAAGATTTGCAAGAATTATAATATAGTATCTATTATGAAACCAAATGTTATTAAGTCACTTAATCAGAAATAAGGATTGAGTGCAACCTAAGTCATGGACTCTCTTACCGATGAAACCACAGAAGTAAGTTGAGTTGCCAAGTAACCCGAGTTATACTAACTCAGTTTCATTGACGCTTGTGTCGGGGAAGCACGTGCATTTCCCTTAACTAGATAAATGACTAGTTGTGAATTGTGAGTATATTGTAATTATTATTGTGTTGCGGGATGTTTGCATCTTAATGATGGCGTTACCATGGCGATGAAAAAGAGGTGAGATGGGAGTGAATGTGACATTCACTCTCACCTGCCGGCGGAGGGATACGAGAGAGGCAGCCTAATGCTGCTACGCTGGTATTCTTAAAAATATATTTCCCTTGAAAAGCGGCTACGCTGGTATAGACGGTATTTGTGGTTATGTGACTGGTATTAAAGTGGCTCATATAACTGTTGTGTAATAGTGGCTGATAAGACAGTGTTACAGGGGGTGGACACATGTTGTAGTGTTGTGTTGTGGTAACCTATGACTGTGGCCATGGTAGAGTCTCCGTGAGCTGTGACAGTGACCTTGAGGACTGCTGTGAGGTGCCAGGTGCCACATTATTACACCACCAGGAAAATGTGTTGAGGGGAGCCATTTAAGGCTGAGTGGCCTCAGTTTGCTCTCCATTCAAAAGATCTTGTTGACTAAAGTTAAACAGAGAGGCTTTTTCTATGATGAAGTCATGAACAAGTTTATATAAAAAACACGAAGAATAGAATTGAATTATAAGTAATCAGGTATGTCAACCACACAACTGTGTAATTTAGGTGGTAAGCTTAGCTAATCAAAATGAATAAATTTAATTATTATAAGTTTTCACATAAAATTTACTTTATTTTCCAACTAACTGTATGAATAACTATAAAATTATAATCACACACACACACACACACACACACACACACACACACACACACACACACACACACACACACACACACAATCACACACCTCGGTCCGCTAGCGTAGTGGTTAGCACACTCGGCTCACAACCGAGGGGCCAGGGTTCGATCCCCTGGGCGGACGGAGATTATTTGGGCGAGTCTCCTTTCACGTGTAGCCTCTGTTTACCTAGCAGTGAGTAGGTACGGGATGTAAGTCGAGGGGTTGTGACCTCGTTGTCCCGGTGTGTTGTGTGTGAGTGGTCTCGGTCACACCCAAAGATTGGTCACTATGAGCTCTGAGCTCTTTCCATAGGGGGACGGCCGGCTGTCTCGTAGGAGACCAGCAGCAGACTGTGACAGTGAATACAGTGAATACACACACACGCGCGCGCGCACACATCAGTAATTAGGTATATGTTAGTTATGGACAGAATCACTGTTCAGCACACCCAGTGACAGAAACTACCATACGCCACTGTTAAACTCTACAACTGTCATAATGAATATTTGTTCTAAATATAATAATTACGCAGTAAAATTAAAACATATCTTTTTGCCAAAAATTAAATTTCGTTCTAATTTTCTCGGAAGCTATTAGAGATATTGCATATATCATTGCAGCCTTTGACAGATCTAATTAAACTCTACAACCATCATAGTGAATATTTGTTCTATGTATAATAATTACGCATTAAAATTAATCCGTATCTTTTTTCCAAAAATAGATTTCATTCTAATTTTCTCGGAAGCTTTTAGAAATATTGGAAATATCATTGCAGCATCTGATAGACCAAATTAAACTCTAAAACTGTCATAATGAATATT
Organism: Cancer borealis; assembly: GCA_036785275.1. Taxonomy (NCBI): domain Eukaryota; kingdom Metazoa; phylum Arthropoda; class Malacostraca; order Decapoda; family Cancridae; genus Cancer; species Cancer borealis. Next base: position 12,144 of record JAXIVD010009033.1, on the reverse strand, counting down.
TGCTCTATGTATAATAATTACGCAGTAAAATTAAACCGTATCTTTTTTCCATAAAATAGATTTAGTTCTAATTTTCTCGGAATCTATTAGAGATATTGGAAATATCATTGTAGCATCTGATATACCTTATTAAACTCTACAACTGTCATAATGAATATTTGTTCTATGTCTAATAATTATGCAGTAAAATTAAACCCTATCTTTTTTCCAAAAAATAGATTTAGTACTAATTTACTCGGAAGCTATTAGAGATATTGGAAATATCATTACAGAATCTAATAGACCTAATTAAAGCCTAAAACTGTCATAATGAATATTTATTCTATATATAATAATTCTACTCTACTTCTGTCATAATAAATAGTTGCTCTATGTATAATAATTACGTAGTAAAATTAAACCGTATCTTTATTCGTAAAAAAAAAAATTTCGTTCTAGTTTTCTCGGAAGCTATTAGAGATATTGGAAAAATCATTGCAGCATCTGATAGAACTAATTAAAACCTACAACTGTCATAATGAATATTTGTTTTATGTATAATAATTACACAGTAAAATTAAACCGTATCTTTTTTACAAAAAATAGATTTCATTCTAATTTTCTCGGAAGCTATTAGAGATACTGGAAATATCATTGCAGCATCTGATAGACCTAATTAAACCCTAGAACTGTCATATAAAATATTTCTTCTATGTATAATAATTACGCAGTAAAATCAAACCATATCTTTTTGCCAAAAATTAGATTTCGTTCTAATTTTCTTGGAAGCTATTAGAGATATTGGAAATATCATTGTAGCATCTGATAGATCGAATTAAACTCTACAACTGTAATAATGAATATTTATTCTATGTATAAGAATTATGCAGTAAAATTAAACTGTATCTATTTTTCAAAAAATAGATTTCGTTCTAATTTTCTCGGAAGCTATTAGAGATATTGGATATATCAGTGCAGCATCTAATAGATTTAATTAAACTCTACAACTGTCATAATGAATATTTGTTCTATGTATAATAATTAACCAGTAAAATTAAACCATATCTTTTTTCCAAATAATAGATTTCGTTCTCATTTTCTCGGAAGCTATTAGAGATATTGGAAATATCATTGCAGCATCTGATAGACCTAATTAAACTCTACAACTGTCATAATGAATATTTTTTATAAATTAATTATATGAATTATGCAGTAAAATTAAACCGTATCTTTTTTTCAAAAAAATAGATTTCGTTCGAATTTTCTCGGAAGCTATTAGAGATATTGGATATATCAGTGCAGCATCTGATAGATCTAATTAAACTCTACAACTGTCATAATGAATCTTTGTTCTATGTATAATAATTAAGCAGTAATATTAAACCGTATCTTTTTTCCAAAAAATAGATTTCGTTCTAATTTTCTCGGAAGCTATTAGAGATATTGGAAATATCATTGCAGCATCTGATAGACCTGATTATATCCTATAACTTTCATAATGAATATTTGTTCTATGTATAATAATTATGCAGTAAAATTAAACCCTATCTTTTTTCCAAAAGATATTTTTAGTTCTAATTTTCTCGGAAATTATTAGAGATATTGGAAATACCATTGCAGCATCTGATAAACCTCATTAAACTCTACAACTGTCATAATGAATATTTGTTCTATGTATAATAATTACGCAGTAAAATTAAACCGTATCGTTTTTCCAAAAAAATGTATTTCGTTCTAATTTTCTCGGAAGCTATTAGTGATATTGGAAATATCATTACAGCATCTAATAGACCTAATTAAACCCTATAAATGTTATAATGAATATTTAATCTATATAAAATAATTACGCACTAAAGATAAACCGTATCTTTTTTTCAAAAAATAAATTTCGTTATAATTTTCTCGGAAGCTATTAGAGATATTGAAAATATCATTGCAGCTTCTGATAGATCTAATTAAACTCTACAACTGTCATAATAAATATTTCTTCTATGTATAATAATTACGCAGTAAAATTAAACCATATCGTTTTGCCAAAAAATAGATTTCGTTCTAATTTTCTCGGAATCTATTAGAGATATTTAAAATATCATTGCAGAATCTAATAGAGCTAATTAAACTCTATAACACTCATAATGAATATTTGTTCAGTATATAATAATTACGCAGTAAAATTAAAACCTATTTTTTTTCTTCCAAAAAATATATTTCGTTCTAATTTTCTCGGAAGCTATTAGAGATATTGCATATATCATTGCAGCATCTGATAGATCTAATTAAACCCTACAATCATCATAATGAATATTTGTTCTATGTATAATAATTACGCAATAAAATTAATCCGTATCTTTTTTCCAAAAAATGGAATTCGTTCTAATTTTCTCGGAAGCTATTAGAGATATTGGAAATATCATTGCAGCATCTAATAGACCTAATTAAACCCTAAAACTGTCATAATGAATATTTATTCTATATTTAATAATTACGCACTAAAGATAAACCGTATCTTTTTTCCAAAAAATAGATTTCATTCTAATTTTTTCGGAAGCTATTAGAGATATTGAAAATATCATTGCAGCATCTGATAGATCTAATTAAACTCTACAACTGTCATAATGAGTATTTGTTCTATGTATAATAATTACGCAGTAAAATTAAACCATATCATTTTGCCAAAAAATAGATTTCGTTCTAATTTTCTCGGTAGCTATTAGAGATATTTGAAATATCATTGAAGAATCTGATAGACTTAATTAAACTCTAAGAATGTCATAATGAATATTTGTTCTATGTATAATAATTACGCAGTAAAATTAAACCCTATTTTATTTTCCAAAAAATTGATTTCATTCTAATTTTCTCGGAAGCTTTTAGAGATATTGGAAATATCATTGCAGCATCTGATAGACCTAATTAAACCCTACAACTCTCATAATGAATATTTGTTCTATGTATAATAATTACGCAGTAAAATTAAACCGTATATTTTTTTCATAAAATAGATTTCGTTCTAATTTTCTCGGAAGCTATTAGAGATATTGGAAATATCATTGCAGCATCTGATATACCTAATTAAACTCTACAACTGTCATAATGAATATTTGTTCTATGTATAATAATTAGGCAGTAAAATTAAACCCTATCTTTTTTCCCAAAAAAAATTTTCGTTCTAATTTTCTCGGAAGCTATTAAAGATATTGGAAATATCATTACAGCATCTGATAGACTTGATTAAACTCTACAACTGTCATAATAAATATTTGTTCTATGTATAATAATTACGCAGTAAAATTAAACCGTATATTTATTCCAAAAAAGAATTTCGTTCTAATTTTCTCGGAAGCTATTAGAGATATTGGAAAAATCATTGCAGCATCTGATAGAATTAATTAAATCCTACAACTGTCATAATGAATATTTGTTCTATGTATAATAATTACACAGTAAATTAAACTGTATCTTTTTTACAAAAAATAGATTTCGTTCTAATTTTCTCGGAAGCTATTAGAGATACTGGAAATATCATTGCGGCATCTGATAGACCCAATTAAATCCTAGAACTGTCATAATGAATATTTTTTCTATGTATAATAATTACGCAGTAAAATTAAATCATATCTTTTTGCCAAAAAATTGATTTCGTTCTAATTTTCTCGGAAGCTATTAGAGATATTGGAAATATCATTGCAGCATCTGATAGATCTAATAAAACTCTACAACAGTCATAGTAAATATTTGTTCTATATATAATAATTACGCAGTAAAATTAAACCGTATATTTTTACCAAAAAATATATTTCTCTAATTTTCTCGGAAGCTGTTAGATATATTGGATATATCATTGCATCATCTGATAGACCTTATTAAACTCTACAACTTTAATAATGAATATTCGTTCTATGTATAAGAATTATGCAGTAAAATTAAACCGTATCGTATTTACAAAAAATATATTTCGTTCTAATTTTCTCGAAAGCTATTAGAGATATTGGATATATCAGTGCAGCATCTGATAGATCTAATTAATATCTACAACTCTCATAATGAATATTTGTTCTATGTATAATAATTAAGCAGTAAAATTAACCCATATCTTTTTTTCATTTAATAGATTTTGTTCTCATTTTCTCGGTAGCTATTAGAGATATTGGAAATATCATTGCAGCATCTGATATACCTAATTAAACTCTACAACTGTCATAATGAATATTTGTTCTATGTATAATAATTAAGCAGTAAAATTAAACCGTATCTTTTTTCCAAAAAATATATTTCGTTTTAATTTTCTCGGAACCTATTAGAGATATTGGAAATATCATTACAGCATCTGATAGACCTGATTAAACCCTATAACTGTCATAATGAATATTTGTTCTATGTATAATAATTATGCAGTAAAATTAAACCCTATCTTTTTTCCAAAAGATAGATGTATTTATAATTTTCTCGGAAGCTATTAGAGATATTAGATATACTATTGCAGCATCTGATAAATCTAATTAAACTCTACAACTGTCATAATGAATATTTGTTCTATGTATAATGATTACGCAGTAAAATTAAACCGTATCTTTTTTCCAAAAAAATGGATTTCGTTCTAATTTTCTCGGAAGCTATTAGAGATATTGATAATATCATTGCATAATCTAATAGACCAAAGTAAACCCTATAACTTACATAATGAATATTTATTTTATATATAATAATTACGCACTAAAGATAAATCGTATCTTTTTTCCACAAAATAGATTTCGTTCTAATTTTCTCGGTAGCTATTAGAGATATTGAAAATATCATTGCAACATCTGATAGATCTAATTAAACTCAACAACTGTAATAATGAATATATTTTCTATGTACAATAATTTCGCAGTAAAATTAAACAATATCGTTTTGCCAAAAAATAGATTTCGTTCTAATTTTCTCGGAAGCTAGTAGAGATATTTGAAATATCATTGCAAAATCTAATAGTCCTAATTAAACTCTACAACTGTCATAATGAATATTTGTTCTATGTAAAATAATTACGCAGTAAAATTAAACCCAATTTTTTTTTTCTCCAAAAGTAGATTTCGTTCTAATTTTCTCGGAAGCTATTAGAGATTTTGAAAATATCATTGCAGCATCTGATAGACCTAATTAAACCCTAAAACTGCCATAATGAATATTTGTTCTATGTATAATAATTACGCAGTAAAATTAAACCGTATCTTTTTTCCAAAAAATAAATTTCATTAAAATTTTCTCGGAAGCTTTTAAAGATATTGGAAATATCATTGGAGCATCTGATAAACCTAATTAAGCCCTACAACTGTCATAATGAATATCTGTTTTATGTATAATAATTACGCAGTAAAATTAAACCGTATCTTTTTTCCATAAAATAGATTTCGTTTTAATTTTCTCGGAAGTTATTAGAGATATTGGAAATATCATTGCAGCATCTGATAGATCTAATTAAACTCTAAAACTGCCATAATGAATATTTGTTCTATGTATAATAATTACGGAGTAAAATTAAACCGTATCTTTTTTCCAAAAAAATGGATTTCGTTCTAATTTTCTCGGAAGCCATTAGAGATATTGAAAATATCATTGCAGCATCTAATAGATCTTATTAAACCCTATAACTGTTATAATGAATATTTATTCTATATATAATAATTACGCACTTAAGATAAACCGTATCTTTTTTTCCAAAAAAATAGATTTCGTTCTAATTTTCTCGGAAGTTATTAGAGATATTGAAAATATCATTACAGCATCTGATAGATCTAATTAAACTCTACAACTGTCATAATGAATATTTGTTCTATGTATAATAATTACGCAGTAAAATTAAACCATATCGTTTTGCCAAAAAATAGATTTCGTTCTAATTTTCTCGGAAGCTATTAGAGATATTTGAAATATCATTGCAGAATCTGGTACACCTAATTAAACTCTACAACTGTCATAATGAATATTTGTTCTATGTATAATAATGACGCAGTAAAATTAAACCCTATTTTATTTTCCAAAAAATAGATTTCGTTATAATTTTCTTGAAAGATATAGAGATATTGAAAATATCATTGCATCATCTGATAGACCTAATTAAACCCTACAACTGTCATAATGAATATTTGTTCTATGTATAATTATTACGCAGTAAAATTAAAGCGTATCTTTTTTCCAAAAAATAGATTTCATTCAAAATTTCTCGGAAGCTTTTATAGATATTGGAAATATCATTGCAGCATCTGATATACCTAATTAAACCCTACAACTGTCATCATGAATATTTGTTCTGTGTATAATAATTACGCAGTAAAATTAAACCATATATTTTTTCCATAAAATAGATTTCGTTCTAATTTTCTCGGAAGCTATTAGAGATATTGGAAATATCATTGCAGCATGTGATATACCTAATTAAACTCTACAACTGTCATAATTAATATTTGTTCTATGTATAATAATTACATATTAAAATTAAACCCTACCTTTTTTCCAAATAATAAATTTAGTTCTAATTTTCTCGGAAGCTATTAGAGATATTGGAAATATCATTACCGCATCTGATAGACCTGACTAAACTCTACAACTGTCATAATAAATATGTGTTCTATGTATAATAGTTACGCAGTAAAATTAAACCGTATCTTTTTTCCATAAAATAGATTTCGTTCTAATTTTCTCGGAAGCTATTAGAGATATTGGAAATATCATTGCAGCATCTGATATACCTAATTAAACTCTAAAACTTCCATAATGAATATTTGTTCTATGTATAAAAATTACGGAGTAAAATTAAACCGTATCTTTTTTCCAAAAAAATGGATTTCGTTTTAATTTTCTCGGAAGCTATTAGAGATATTGATAATATCATTGCATAATCTAATAGACCAAAGTAAACCCTATAACTTACATAATGAATATTTATTTTATATATAATAATTACGCACTAAAGATAAATCGTATCTTTTTTCCACAAAATAGATTTCGTTCTAATTTTCTCGGTAGCTATTAGAGATATTGAAAATATCATTGCAACATCTGATAGATCTAATTAAACTCAACAACTGTAATAATGAATATATTTTCTATGTACAATAATTTCGCAGTAAAATTAAACAATATCGTTTTGCCAAAAAATAGATTTCGTTCTAATTTTCTCGGAAGC
>JAXIVD010009032.1:5000-16236 GCA_036785275.1 Cancer borealis | reverse complement strand
CTTCTAATATTTTTCATCCTTCTCTTCTTCACCCTCATCCTTTTTCCCTGTTTTCTCTCCTCTTTTTCTGTTCATTAGCCCATTCTCTTTTCCTTCTCCTCCTCATCAACCTCTTCTTTCTTGCTCCAGTCATTCCTCCTCCTCCTCCTTTACCTCCTCCTCCTTTATCTCCTCCACCTCCACCTCCACCTCCTCCCTTCCTCCTCCTCTCCTTTTTCTTCCACTCAACCTCCGAGGAGGTGATTGAGCCTCCAACTTCTCCCTTAGGGTCATAAGAGGGCTGTCGAAGGTGAGGTAACCTTCACATATCCTAAATTACTCTCCTCCAACCAACCGACCGTCTTTTAAGAGCCGCCCCAATTTTTTTCATATTTTTTGTCCTTCATTGTTTATTCAACTCGCTTCTGTATCCCTTCCATTGTATGTTTTCTCTGACGTGCACACTTAAGCCAGTATGAAACGTGATCTCTTCCCACCTCTCTATCCAGCCGGCTATTAAGTAGTATTCAGTCCAATCTCCGGCTTTTGTTCTGGATGCCTTAGCTAATGAATGGTTACAGGTGAGGTGAGGTGAGGTAGAGGTGAGGTGAGGGGTGAGGTTGATGTACGCTAGGTTCAGGTGGGTGGCAAGATGTGTTTTAGGGAGGCACGGTTGTTGTGAGGAGGCTGTGCTGTGGGTGTTAAGTTCAGTGAGGATGTGGGTGTTGAGGCTTGAGAGACGCCTACTGGTTGTTCTGGAGTAATAGTAGCAGCACACTGACGTCATTACCCTTCTAGTCTCGTACAGTTGGGGAGAATAAAGGGATTTGGGGAATATGATCTGTCTGTTTTTGCAACGGCCACAACGCCCACTTATGAGGAAGTTTGTAACTCATCGGGTAGTGTTGGGCTTCATTAGAGGGACCTGCTGTAAATGAGTTGTAAGCTAATGTACTTAAAGGGAAAACGTGACACAAGGAAATGATACCAGTAATATTTCCTATCAATGCTTTTCCGACACCTGCTGATCAAGGTAATCTCGCCACGTTCCTGCCCACCTGCTGTCCATGGCTACGAGCAGTGTCTATTCCAAGAAGGCATTCCCTCACACCGCTTCTCCTCCAATGATCTTGGACCAGCCACTCTTGCCCACTTCCTGCCTGCCCATGATCTGACAAGCCAAGGTTCCGGAAAGGTTCTTGTCAGCAACTTATATTCTGCTGTAACATATACCCCGTTCGACTGAGTTCCTGCGCCAATGGGTTTCTCAAGGTTAATGAAGGACATGTCCTTTGCTGTTTCATTCCCAGAGTTGATTCCTTTCTGTGAACGCTTGCCTTTCATCAACAGGGGAGGAAGCAGTTGTGTAGTGGGCGGGACGTCACTCTCGCCACAACTGAAAGGGATGCACCTCAAAATAAACACACAAATTCCATCCTTTCATCAATTCACGTTCACTGGACTGCGTGTCCGATGATTGAATGGGTTGCGCCTCGACCTCCTCCTTTCTCCTTCTCTCCTTCGCCAACCTCCCACCTCCACCACCTCACCACCACCTCCTCACCTCCGCCTCCTCTCCCCTCCTCCTCCCCTCCTCCTCCCCTCCTCCCTCCTTCTCTTCTCTCCCTCCGTCCTGTCGCGACAACGGGAGGAGTTGGCGGAGTCGGTCTCTTTGGTGTGGTGTCCGCCACATCCACATGTCATAAGTGAGAGGCTCTCGGCGGGGGGCTACCTCAAAAATGGAGCCGATGTGTTTTTTACCAGTCAACAAAATACTAGGCTTTTAAAATCAGCCTGACACCCGGCCATCAAAAACTGATTAATGACTACCAGAGGGGGAGAGGGAGAGAGGAGGCAGGGCACTGGCACCATCCAGCGTTGCCAGATAGATAGATAGATAAATAGATAGCTTTATTGACCACAACAACATACACAGTCGAACTAATAAAGCTCGCATTGCGAATGAAAAGAAAATAAAAGTCTATTGTTCAATAACATGAAAAGGAAGGAAGCGCCTGCGTCCACCTGTCTCATATTGCTCCTATAAAGGCTCCATTCCAGTTGCATTTTATACAACCTGGACAAACACTCTCGGTAACAGCAACTTCATAACACTATAGGCGGCCGCAGCGACACTCCGAGTTCCTGCCCGATACTCAGCTCCCAAGCACCGCCATCTGCTCATGAGACGGGAAGTCGTGCCACTGTTATGTCCTGGAAAGGGCAGAGGCTTCCTCCTATCTACAGGCACACCTCTTACTCCCAGTCACTCCTCCCCACTCCCAGGCACTCTTCTCGCTCCCTAGGGACAACACCTCCTGCTCCCAGGCACGCCTTGAATCCTAGACATTTATCCAACTCCCACATACTCCTCCTGCTCCTTATCTCTCCTGCATTAACAATCATACAATAGTTACCATAATCACGGGAATAAGTCCCTTAGGTTTAGTCTCTCGTTATGTCTTAAGTGATTCCTGCATCGCTCTTGGCGCGTTTTCTCTCACCTAAATAATCCAAATAGTAATCCTTATAACGCCCACAAGAGTCTCTACATACAGACTTATGGTTGAGCTGAAGCGGCGGGAGGGGGCGTGCTCTAGAATGGTACAGTGACGTCATCACCTTCTATGTTTCTTAGTGACCCTTGTGACTGCAGTGTTCTTGAGAGGCGCCCCCGCGGTGGCCAGAATACGGTCGCCAGGACAGTGCAGGGAGTTTTAGGGCACCTTAGTTCATTTTCCTTGACGACATTACGAGACAGGAAAAGTGAGGTGCGTTGTCTGGCATGTTGGAACTAATGTCTAGTTACCGAGGCAGCGGGCAAATAAAATGCAACATGGCTGGCTTAGGTAAGGACATATCATGATATCCCTCCAACCTGTAATGTCAATTGGATCAGGTCCTTGACATCACAGTATAGGACACGCCAGCGCCACGACACACAGGGGCATTATCCTACAATACATATCAAAATAGACTTTTGAGACTATTCTACACAATGCCGTATCTTGATTAAAGAAAGAAAAGAAAAAAAATCAAGGAAGAAGGAAGAAAGGAAAGGAAGAAAATATAAAGGTCTAGTGTGTTAATACCGTGTGAAAAACTTGGAGAAAACTTTATTGAAGCCGAAAACATATTAGAGAACATTCTATAGTTAATAATGTCAAAACTCAAAAGTTTTCTCACGAATCTGTTCGGCGTTACTTCAATATTATCACAGCAGAACATTTTTTATTATAACGAGCACCATTTTCTGCGTCGTTCCCCTTTCATGGGAGTGAAGTGTGAGTAGGAGGGAGAATGTGTGGCCAGGGAGGGAGGCAGAGGAAGCTGCATTCCCACTTTCGGGCACTCATCCGATCCTTCCTACCACGTCCATCACTCTTCCTCGGGCACTCTCAGAAGGAAGTAGATTAAATGTAACTTTTTTCCTGTCCTTAGCCTTTCATCTCTTCATCAAGGAAAACTTATTCCAACACCATTTGGCTGCATTTCCCTCGTGAACTTTACCTCCATTATGCTGTCCTTTGTTTATTAGTGCAACGGCTGCTGGTGTTACACACCACACACACACACAACAACACACACACAACACACAACACACACACACACACACACACACAACACCACACATAGCAACACACACACACACACTCACACACACACACACACACACACACACACACACACACACACACACACACACATACTACACACTATACCAGTTTCGCCCGCCTTTGTGTTAATTTACATATTACATAATTTTTATTACACGTTCATTCGGTTTAACTAGCTTGCTCATCATTGTAAACAAATATTACATGGAATTACAAATCTGTGGACAGGTTCTACAGTGTTTGGGAAGCTGAAGGCGACGCAATAATTTTGGGGGGGCCCTGTGTGAACCTGCCTGCTGCTGCTTGCTGTAACTGCGTGGCTGCAGGCCACTTGTGGCCTGCGCGCCCCCCGGCCTCTACTGATGACTGACTACCACCGTGCGTGACATTTGTTAAAATGTATGCAGGGACATATAGGACAAAATACGATGTAATCCAGCTACCAAAGAGAAATTTTGCGCATAACGTACGATGTAAATCTGCATCAAAACGCATCTTAACTTAATTTCATGTAGTAAAGTGAACAAAGGCATCCGGTAACCTTAATTGACGCATAAAGAGTAAACTCAATATATTCAAAGGACGCTTTAAAAAGGATGATGCTTGGTAGGGTGTTCTGGCGGGTGCTGAGCCGAGACGAGGACGAGGGAGGGGGAGACCGAAGGAGGCGAAGGGAGGCGGAGAGGAGGCGAAAGGAAGATGGAAAGAGGCGGAGGGATGGTGGAGGAGAGGGATGCAGGGAGATAGATGTGAGGAGAGGGAGAAGGAAGAGGAAAGGAGACGTAAAGGAAGGGGAGGAAAGGGAAGGGGTGGTATGAAGAAGAGTGATGTGAGAAGTGAATAGTGTGAGAGAAGGCTCTTAAACGGTGACAGACACTAACACGGAAGAGGGAGGGAGGGAAGAGGGAAGAGGGAAGGAAGTGTAAGAGGGAAGGAGGGAAGAGGAGTCGGTGAGGGCCATAGGGGACTGTAAAGGTGACATAATATATGTAGGGACGTGTAAAGTCCGTATCACACTAGGCGATCGTCAAAACGAAGTATGTGAAACGAACGCGGCGACTCTATTTTGTGTCGAACCTCGGCGACAATTTGGTGAAATCGGTGTTTGTTGAGCGAAGGTGTCGCGAATCTCTACCGAAACTGTATCGAAATTCCATCGAATGTTGCCGAATCTCTGGACTACACTATGACAAACTTCGCGGGTCAATGTGGCCCGACACTTGTCAACAAGTTGCCGACAGTTTAAACGACAGCCTAGCGACTCTCTTAGACACTGTACCGACAGCGTTGCGTATGTACATTTCGCAAGCTTTCTGCTAGACATGTCAGCCAGTCGCTAGGCTGTAGGTAGAAAACTGTCGCAGAGTGTCGACGCGTTCAAGAGGTTCGACATGACTTCGCCGGCCACCAGCAACACCATTATCCGAACGAGCCGACACTGTATCGAACGTGTCCGACACTGAATAGATCCTTGTCGAACGAGTGTTGGAAAGCGTCCTCAACACTTTCCCACCTCCGATTCTCTGGATGTTCGACCGCAATTTTTGAACAGTTCAAAACGTATCTGGCGAACGTGTCGCACCCTGGCGTAGTTGCAAACACGATCGCCCGACAGCCCCCGATATTATAGCGTATTCCAGCCGCATCTGGCCGAGACATGCTGTCGCCCAGGTTCGTCCTAGCCTAAATTTGCTAGTGTGACACGCCTTAAGGTGTGGCAGGCGCGGGACGAGTCAGGGCGAGAGCTGTTATAAAAGAGAGAACTCAGGTCACTCACTCTTACTCTTCCTCAACTCTCTCTCTCTCTCTCACTCACATCTCTCTCTCACTCTCTCACTACTCTCTACTTCTCTCACTCCCTTCATACTCATTCTCTCTCTCTCACTCTCTCTCTCTCATTCTCTCTCCTCTCCTCTACTCTCTCTCTCTCTCTTCCTCCTCTCTCACCCCTATGCCCCCCCCTCTCCATCCCCCAATATCCCCCCCCTCTCCACTCTTCTCTCTCCTCTCTCTCCCTAATGCCCCCCCCCCTCTCACTCTCACTCTCTTCCCCCTAATACCCCCCCCCTCTCTTCTCTCTCTCACTCTCTCTCTCCCCTTCCCCCCCCTCTCATCTCTCTCTTCCCTCTCCCCCCCCCCCTCTCTCACTCTCTCTCTACTCTCTCCCTTCTCCCCCCCTCACTCCTCTCTCTCACCCAATCCCCTCCTCTCTCTCTCACTCTCACTCTCATCATCTCTCACTCATCTCACTCTCTCTCTCTCTTCACCTCCCTACTCCCCCCACCTCCTCTCTCTTCTTTTTTTCTTTCACTCTACATCTCTCTCCTCTCTCAATCACTCTCCTCATCACACACTCTACACTCCACTCTCTCCTCCTCTCATCTCTTCTCTCTCTCTCTCTCTTCCTCTCCTCCCCCCCCCCCTCCTCTCTCTCTCTCTCTCATTCTCTCTTCTCTCTCTCTCTCTCGCTCTCTCCTCACCCCCCCCCAACCCCCACGCCCACCACACACACACACCACACACACACACCACACACACACACACCACACAACACACACACAAACAATGTCGTCCACGCCTTGCTCGTCACTTCCAAATCTCCTCCTTTCCTCCTCTGACTCTCCCTACTTCCCCTCCTTCTTTACTTCAGATTCTCACCCCCCACCTCATCCTCCTCCCTCTCTCCGTTCCTTTTCCTTCTCTCCGCTCCCTCCTCCACCTCTTCCTCAACGCGCCGCACCGCCTCACACAACTCTTCCTCCTTTCTTCCTCATTAAAAATAATCACCACCCGACCGCTTCCTCCTCCTCCAATTACTACAAAAATAACTTACTCTCTGCCCCAGCACTGCCCCTGCAACTGCAACTCGCTCGGAAGAAGGAAAAAGACAAAAGGAAAGAAAAACACTACAGAACCCTCCACAAACACCCTAGAACCCTCCACAAACACCCTAGAACCCTCCACAAACATCCTAGAATCCTCCACAAACACCCTAGAACCCTCCACAAACATCCTAGAATCCTCCACAAACACCCTAGAACCCTCCACAAACACCCTAGAACCCTCCACAAACACCCTAGAACTCTCCACAAACATCCTAGAATCCTCCACAAACATCCTAAAACTATTCACAAACACACTAGAATCCTCCACAAACACCCTAGAACCCTCCAAACACCCTAGAACCCTCCAAACACCCTAGAATCCTCCACAAACATCCTAGAATCCTCCACAAACATCCTAAAACTATTCACAAACACACTAGAATCCTCCACAAACACCTTAGAACCCTCCAAACACCCTAGAACCCTCCAAACACCCTAGAACCCTCCACAAATACCCTAGAACCCTCCACAAACACCCTAGAACCCTCCACAAACACCCTAGAACTCTCCGCAAACATCCTAGAGCCCTCCACAAACACCCTAGAACCCTCCACAAACACCTAGAACCCATCATAAACAACCTAGAACCCTCCACAAACACCCTAGAACCCTCCACAAACACCCTAGAACTCTCCGCAAACACCCTAGAACCCTCCACAAACACCCTAGAATCCTCCACAAACACCCTAGAACCCATCACAAACAACCTAGAACCCATCATAAACACCCTAGAACCCTCCACAAACACCCTAGAACCCTCCACAAACACCCTAGAATCCTCCACAAACACCCTAGAACCCATCACAAACAACCTAGAACCCATCACAAACACCCTAGAACCCTCCACAAACACCCTAGAACCCTCCACAAACACCCTAGAACCCTCCACAAACACCCTAGAACCCTCCACAAACACCCTAGAATCCTCCACAAACACCCTAGAACCCATCATAAACACCCTAGAACCCCCCATAAACACCCTAGAACCCTCCACAAATACCCTAGAACCCCCTAGAACCCTCAACAAATACCCTAGAACCCTCCACAAACACCCTAGAACCCTCCACAAACACCCTAGAACCTTCCACAAACACCCTTTTCAAACACTTGCTTCTTCGCTTCACAACACCACTCCAATGCACACCTCACTACCTCCTTTACCCTCACACAACCTCCTTTACCCTTACACAACCTCCTTTACCCTCACACAACCTCCTTTACCCTCACACTACCTCCTTTACCCTCACACAACCTCCTTTACCCTCACACAACCTCCTTTACCCTCACACAACCTCCTTTACCCTCACACAACCTCCTTTACCCTCACACAACCTCCTTTACCCTCACATAACCTCCTTTACCCTTACACAACCTCCTTTACCCTCACACAACCTCCTTTACTCTCACACAACCTCCTTTACCCTTTTCGTCGCTCGTTATTGCAACGTTTTCGTGTTCTGTTAATCAACTAATACTTTGGTCACGGGGTACAGAACACTAATTTCTAAAATGATTTTCATTAAAAAATCTTTCCGTTTTCTATAACTTTAATTAACAAATAATCTTCCTTTGTTCCTTCTGTCATATACTAACATCAACTCCTTCTGTCATTTACTAACATCATGCTCTGTCATATAATAACATATTTTTTTCTTCTTGCTTTGACACATATATAATCAGCACATAAGTAATTCTTCTAGGAGCATATAAAAATATTCATAATCATGGAGCAACACTTAATAAAATAATCACGGAGCAATACTTTATAAATCACAAATCCTACATAAAATATCCTTACACTAACATCCTACAGCTGCTTTCAAGACTCCATTAGAACAAGTTTCCACTTACCCCAATATCTCAACAGCTCCATTCTGAGCTGAGTTGATTACTTCCTGAGTAGAAGTCTGAGTGAATGCTGCTTCTCTAAGCGAGTAAGCCTCTTTTATTTCCAAAATCTAGACAGTTACCAATTCTCTACAGACACAGCATTTGGGGAAGTTCCTATATTGGTTTAAGGCTAATTGTTAGGTTTACAATACTCGGAAATGAATAGTACATCAGTGACGGCTATGACATTGTTGTTAGGCTAATCCTTAGGCTTGTTTTCCCTCTGTGTGGACAACATTTGAACTCTCGTCTCATAAAATCACTTCCGTCTCACAAAATTTATCTTCCCATTTATCTGACTTTCTGGTCATAAGTAAGCATTTCGTTTGTCTTTTGCCCTCTGGTCATCTGGTCATAAGTAAACATTACATTTGTAGGGCTATGTGTGTAACAACATTTGAGTTTGTTTCCTACTTAACATATATATCTTCCCTATTATCTCACTATCTAGTCTGAATGCTGATATCTAGACCACATTCCCTTGTACATTTAATCTCCTGTATATGGATTATCTGCGTGTTTACCTGGCGTTCTGATATGGAACACCTGTTGTTTTGATCTCGCCACTAATTGACCCATAATCTTAGTTTGTATTTGATTTCCTCTCCAATCTTTACATTTCCTTACCACGTGGTTCCAAGCCAAGTGGTTACTATTCCACATGTATCTTCCACCTTCACATATCACATAATTATGGTCACGACACCCTCACACAACCTCCTTTACCCTCACACAACCTCCTTTACCCTCACACAACCTCCTTTACCCTCACACAACCTCCTTTAACCTCACACAACCTCCTTTACCCTCACACAACCACCTTTACCCTCACACAACCTCCTTTACCCTCACACAACCTCCTTTACCCTCACACAACCTCCTTTAACCTCACACAACCTCCTTTACCCATCCTTTACCCTTACACCTCACTGACCTCACTCCATCAATCACGAGTCCTTACATCACACCACCTTTACTGAGCCTCCTCTTTATCCAAAAATAAGATAAAAATAGACACTACATAAGCATTAATTCAGTCACAGATCTTGATGACTATGTGACTCTTGGCTGGCTGATGTGACCCCTCCTGACCGACCCTTATAACCTAGCTTAACACTGCAATAGAAGTGTCAAATGGTTGTCTGAGAGCATGGTTTGATTTAGATGTTTATGTGACACACTAAATATCAGTCAGGGTGCCAATGTGTGTGTGTGTGTGTGTGTGTGTGTGTGTGTGTGTGTGTGTGTGTGTGTGTGTGTGTGTGTGTGTGTGTGTGTGTGTGTGTGTTCCAATACCGCAAAACACGGCCTCAAAGCAGTTTTCAGTAGTCGCATTTCAAATAAAAGTTATCCCACATCACATACTTCAGCTGTTTAGTCTTGCTTGGCTTAGTAGTTATAAATAGACAGAAGGATATAGATGAAAAAGATAGATACATAGATGAAAAGGAAAAATGTTCGTTCCTCTACAGTTTGTATAAATCTTATGACTGAGAAGGGCGGTGTGTTCCTCCCTTCCCTGCCCGGCTCAGTCACAGAGTTAATCCCGTGAAAGCCCAGGCCACGGCGGGGCTCTGACGTGTGTGTTCCAGCGGTCGTTCCTTCCAGTGTGGCGATGACCTCGAGCACACTCAAACACACGATGCTAAACACTCAAACACTCGGCTGGATCCCGTTTTTCCACCTACTTATGGCTCCAATTCCTTTAAGAGAGCAGCAGCAAGACTCTTCTGCAACCATATAGACTTCTTTTTTATGTTATTGCACTAGCATATACTTTTTTTTTTTTGAGAACTGCGATTTAGCGAGCTTTTCTGTCCTTTCTTTTCTTCTTGTAGCTGTTGTTTAGTCTCTTCATCACGCAAGAAAATATAAATAATTCTTAGACTTGTATATATTTTTCTTTATTTAATTATTGCATTAGTATATACTTTTATTTAGGGAGCTGCGGTTTAATGAGCTTTTCTGTCCTTTCTTTCCTTCTTGTAGCTGTTGCTGTATTCCTTCATTAAGTAAGAAAATAATTCATTGATATCTGGGGATGACTACTACTTAAAATCGACTGCAAGATACGCATGTGTAGTACCTTCAAGCCCTTAGAACAGTCCTTTACCTAAACAATAAATCCTGTCACTTGTCTCGGTGAATACTAACCTCCTACCTACGCCTCATTATACCCTGTCAGGCAAACGTTATGTAATCTTTGAATTTTTAATATAAAACAATACGGAACACACAAAGAAAGATATATATTTTTTTTTTGTTTACGGTTTGTGCCAAGAAATTTTTATAAGGAAGCATATTGAAGCTGCAGAAAAGGACTTAACTTTTTGGTGTACTTTTGTCTTGCTTTGATTTATGCAAGACTGACATTGAAAAATGAGGAGAAAATGAACCCGCTGAAGACAAAAAAAAAGTTATAAAACGTGGGATCAATTATATTTTTTTGAGCTGATGTCGCCTCGTAAAAAAATTTCAAATCACATAAAAGTGGATAAAAAGAAGAAGTGCGTGATTCAGTTTACCGGTTACGAGGAAATGGTAATATTTGTTATCTCATTCCTTAATCCTCAAGTACAACCTCGCTAATGACACATATAACTCAAAATGAACGATATATATATGTACTGCACCTTTCGACGATTGAAATATGACGCCCATCTTGTTTCTAAACGTGTGGCTTATGCAGTACATTTTGGCAAACCCTTAGTACAGTTTAAAACAGCATTAGTACAGTTCAACAAAGCATTAGTACAGTTCAACACACCCTTAGTACAGTTCAACACAGCCTTAGTACAGTTCAACACAGCCTTAGTACAGTTCAACACAGCCTTAGTACAGTTCAACACACCCTTAGTACAGTTC
>JAXIVD010009031.1:15000-16237 GCA_036785275.1 Cancer borealis | reverse complement strand
GCACACGGTGCTTGTTGGTTCAGTAGTTTTAGGGATGACTTGGAGAGAGTGAGGAGTGGGCAGTGGGTTGGAGGCTGTTGTTGTTGTTGTTGTTGGTGTTGTTGTTGTTGGTGGTGATGATGATGGTGGTGGTGGTGGTGGTGGTGTTATTGTTGTTATTGTTGTTGTTGTTGTTGTTGTTGTTATAGTATTTTCATCTGTTATTGCTTGCAGACTTGTGCCATGCATGTCCTACTCTAGTTGTGCATTTAATTTCTCCTCCTCCTCCTCCTCCTCTTCCTCTTTGTTTTCCTTCTCCTCCTCTTCCTCTCCTTCCTCTTACTATCCCTCGCATTCATTTTCGTCCTTCTTCGACCTTGGCCGTTCGTAGTCCTCGTCCTTCCTCTTTGTGGTTAGGTCCTTCTAGCCTTTATCCTCGTTTTTCTCTTCTTCCTATTGATGACCCTTGAATTAGCCCTAAGTCCAAGTAACACGTTGGTCTGATCGGCACACGTGGTCGGTGTCTCAAAGCGGACATCAGGACAACTCAAGCCTCTGCCGTGGGTCTTGTTCTCTCGGCAAATGGTGTCATGAACTCGCGAGTCATTTCCGTAGCGACTCAGTTGAGTGAAAGCAAACTCCGAAGATCACTTGCCTTGTCCTTTTGTACGACTTTTCCTTCTCATTGGTGATGTAGTAAGTTAGATTTTGTGGATGCACGACTTGATAGTATATTGTTAATTTTATAAGACATTGTGCTCGTGCATGTGTATTTGTGATGAATAGACTAAGACATGTAGATTACGGTATGCAGATGTTGTGATTTGCGGAGCTAGTTGAACCATCACAGTCATGGCAGCAGATAAGAATATTCAGGACTGTTGATGACGGGGAATGAATCTTTTGTTTGAGGACGACAATTGTATAAACATCATGATGATCGGGAGTGAAATCAGTGACAGTCGTGTACAGCTTCGTAGAACCTTGATTTAGATTCGTCGTTTGGCTGATAAGTGTTGGAATTTTTCTTCCTGTTACTGCTGCAGAAATCGATACAAACGTTTTTCATCCTCTTGAAAATATAGTGCAAACAATATCTAACATTCAAGGTATTCGGGTGCAAGACAAATGTTGTAAATGTTGACGTGGATTAACTTCACATCTACAACGTGTGGTGTTGGGCGTGTGTCCTCCACTAGCAGCAGAGGAGTCCACCAGCACAACATGAACACTGCATAAATACTTCCGTGTTTGAAAA
>JAXIVD010009031.1:0-7500 GCA_036785275.1 Cancer borealis | reverse complement strand
CCCCGCCGCCGCCGCTGCCGGCCTTGGTCACTGGCATAAGATATGTAAATAAATATATGAGAGGCAATATAAAGGGACAAGGAGCTAAGCGATAATTCATTGAGCTGCCGATGCTGCTGGTTCTTGAAACACGGCTTCTCCTTAAACTACTAATTATGAATTCTCTGAAGATAGCATGACGATTACTAAAATTGATTATGAAATTTGGAAACTTTGATGAAAAACAAAAAAAATATTTTAAATCATTTACACGTAGTAATTTCCCTGTCATTGATTACAACGTGGTTCAGGTAAAACCACAGGCAACTCTGGAACGTCCGATTAAGATGACCAGTGCCCGACCGTCCGAGATATTTCCTGCTCACGTGGAGATGATGAGGTGGAAGGCGCAGGTACGGTACGGGGGCAATTTTCTGTAACCTTCAATGTTTTCCGCGACTGAACATTCCTTGCGCAGCGTCATGTTCAGGGGGACCAAAAATAGCTGCTGTAAAATGATGAAAGCTCACAAAAGAGTACCTGTGCCAGACACGCACTTACCCAATTTGACGCATAAAATATTGAAATACACGAAAAGGTACACAGGTAAGCACCAGTTTATACCACCTGCCTCGCTCGTCACACTGGGGTCGGGCAGACGTCTGTACGTGGCGTGCGTGAGTTGTGTGGACGTAAATGAGTCCCGTAGCGGTGATCAAGGTCTTTGTGCGGCAATGTAGTGCGGGCAAAGATTAACGGTCATGTCTGTGAGTCGGTACAGTGTAACGCCTCGTTGTGTTGTGACGGAATGAGGTGTAGGGGTGTAAAAGGTGACAGGGAGGGAGGAAAAGGGAGGACGAGGGCAAGGATAAGAGAAGGGTGAAGGAATTACAAAAAAGCAGGAGACAAAAGTGAGGAAGGAAAAGAAGGAAGCATGAATGGTAAAAAGAGTAGACAAGGAGAGGGGATGAAAGAAGGCTATAAATAAGGGTTAGAAAAATATATAGCAAGAGTAAAATAGGAAGAAGGAAGAGAAAGGAGCGGAAGAGGAGTATAGAGATAGTGGTCGAAAGGTAGGAAGTAGAAGCGGGGAGGTAGTTTATATGGAGGGAGGGAGGGAGGGAGGGAGAGAGGGAGGGGAGCAGGACGGTCGCTGAAGGAGGAGAACATAAGTAAGGGAAGAGAGGAATGGAGTATGGGCGTAGAGAGAGGGAGAGAGAGAGAGAGAGAGAGAGAGAGAGAGAGAGAGAGAGAGAGAGAGAGAGAGAGAGAGAGAGAGGGAGAGGGAGAGAGGGAGAGAGAGAGAGAGGGAGGGCGCGCCGTCTCGCCACCAACACCTGGGAAAGGAGATGAACACCTTTTCTACTGTGCTCGTTTGTCCTCTCCCACCTCCCCCTTATCCAGCCGACGCCCACAGTCACCCACACACTCACTCACTCCCGCCGCCGCTGCTGCCTCGCTCGCTCCATACACAGCTAACACCCACACTCACCCACATCTTCCCACTCACGTCCTAGGTATCTCCACCACCCAAATCCACTCCCTCCAACGCCCCCACCCTCGTCCAGCTAGCCACCGGTCACTCAACTCCTTCCTTCCCACAGTCTATCTCCCACGTTTCTCTCACACTACCCTGGTGCCGCTTGTATTAAAGCGATGCCACTGAAACGGCCCTCTTCTTCTTCTTTTTCCTCCTCCTCCTCCTCCTCCTCCTGTCTCCCACTTCCCCCACGCCTCCCACGATCGCACTACCTTATACTGCCTCCTCCCATGACCTGCTTACTACAACCTTCTCCCACAGTCCGCCTTCCGCACTTTATTGTGATGTAACGCGGAACTTACTTCATGTAGCTTGTGGTGACTTCAGGAGTGGAGTTGTAGTGGGGATATAGTCATAGTTTCTCTCTCTCTCTCTCTCTCTCTCTCTCTCTCTCTCTCTCTCTCTCTCTCTCTCTCTCTCTCTCTCTCTCTCTCTCTCTCTCTCTCTCTCTCTCTCTCTCTCTCTCTCTCTCTCTCTCTCTCTCTCTCTCTCTCTCTCTTTCTCTCTCATACTGTCGGTAGGCATAACAGGTTATTATATCCAAAAGGTAACTGACATCCTTCCTCATTATAAGTAATGTAATACAGACGAAAATTAAATCCCAGGTCAGGTATGATGACTCACCTTAATGACACACTGCTCACCTGTCCAAATAAGTGTTGGGGGCTATCATTTGATCTACATTGAGATAATTTCGTCATTAGTCGGATCGCGTCAACGTGTAGCTTGTGTACTGTTTGATAATTGTGTGATGGTGTTTATGATGCGGTGATGCACGGCGGACGTTCCTTCATCCACGTTCACTGACGATGCGAAAATTGGGAACTTGTGTCAATGAAGTTCATGATCTAAAAAAAAAGTCTTCTGTAATGCAACGAAACAAACATACAAGTAAGCAATGAGGTAGTGTACGTTGTGTTGGATGCAGACGCGTTCAGAACCAAACACGTTATTATGCTCCTTTTCATGGGATTAAATCAGTTCTTCCTCCATTCCTAACTATTATTTTCAACTCGTGATGGGTCAGGAACATTACGAAATGAAATGTGTACCGAAAAAATGATCAAATATTATACCTAAGAGAACCTGTAGCAGGAATATGAAAGTCGGTGAACGATGTCCGAAAGGTGAAGGGAGGTGAGGAGGTGAGGAGGTGAGGAGGTGAGGAGGTGAGGAGGTGAGGAGGTGAGGAGGTGAGGAGGTGAGGAGGTGAGGAGGTGAGGAGGTGAGAAGGGTGTAAATAGCTGCAGATTCCTACTCGCGGTGGTGACCTTACATGCTCTTACATTCGTATGCCACCTTTCTTGCATGCAGGGTCACCTATATTTACAAGTTGCTCCTATTAATAAAAGATTAAGTTAAGCTTGGATCCGTAAGCATCATCTCCATCACCCCACATTGGTATTCCCTTAATGTCGAAGCACAGGTCACATACCTAATCATCACTGTATTATAATAAGAAGAAATCGCAACGTCTGGCCGTTTTAATTGTATTTGCAGATATTTCTCACATCTCGTTTCATCCTTACGATACACTGGTCTCCTATATACATTCTCGCCCAAGTCACCATTCTCCCGTGTGTGGTGACCGCTCCGAGTCGCGTGGTCCGATCATTCACCTGTTGAGATGTATATCTTGTCCAATCAATTAGGCATCAAAGTTTATGGACTTTATGGACCTTTTAAACAATAAACCAATTAGTCAGAGGTGTCTTTTACAGGATCATGTAGGCAGCTATTGAAAAAAAAAGATAGAATTCATTAATGAGTTTCCTTGTAAGGTTCATTGTACGAAAAGCTTCTGCGTAATATGTTTGCATACTTGTTTTGACGTCAGGGATGGCGCAGACAGCTTAATATTCCACCATGACAGCGGACGGAGTCATTAGGTACAAAACCTGTGCCTTCTCAGCTTACAGACTTCAAACTTTGCATCTGATGCATAGTGGATTCATCAAATCCCTTATCAAATCAATGTAGATGAATACGATGTCCTGTTTTGTCCTTTTACTACGGAATCTACGAATATTTTTCTTTGGGTTTTAACTTTCCGAGGCTAACATAATAACCCTGTTAGCAGTCCCACACCTAAATATGGGCTTTGTGTTTTGTGAACATTATCGCACCAGATGTGAAGCTGATATATATATATGACGATTTTTTTTTTCTCCCACCAGGCCTTTCCGTTGTAATGTATTCGTGTTTTGAAACACTGAATATGTTATCTGAAGGAGTAAGGCAGCCACAAGATGGCTGCGCTTAGGTATTGAACACCTGACGGTACACTCAGCTTACCGACGCGACGCCTTACCAATCAGACCATAATGATCACCAAGGTCCAAGTGGAATTTGGTCGATGTTGACTGTCCGGTCACTTCACCGCGTCATACTTTTAAACAACGAATAGTAAAATGACTTCCACTGAGCTGTGCCTCGCCGCGGCTCCCATCATACCTTCAGCTTGGCCCCGGCCATTGAGCCTGTGGCGGATGAACATCCTTCACTCGAGAGCATACATCCTACTATGACGTATGTGTTATCACGGTGTATTTTTCCACCATTGCCTCAGGTATTAATCTATCGGCCAGCACGCAGGAAATCTGAACAAGGGAGACTGGATGATGACAGCCCCGACTTGTATCGAGGCCTGCAGGTTCGTTGTTAGAGAGGCTTCAATAGAATACTAACCATAACATTGACGTTTAGAAAGTAAACTTAGTTAAGTGTTGCTGGAGGGTTTGTCTCGCCTTCCGTTAGTTGCATGGCGCCGCGCTGAATTTATTTTGAGGGAAGGCCACAAGGAAGGACAGTTGACAGTGGGCGGCGTGGAGGCTGTGTGTGTGTGTGTGTGTGTGTGTGTGTGTGTGTGTGTGTGTGTGTGTGTGTGTGTGTGTGTGCGTGTGCGTGTGCGTGTGCCTGTGCGTGTGCATGTGCGTGCGTGTGTATGTGTGTGCGCGAGCGTGCGTGCGTGCGTGTGCGTCTGTAATATTTTCACTTAAGCTATCAATGCATTATTACGATATGAAAAAAAAGTCTTAAGATTGATCACTGAACTTCAAACTTCTAATGTGCTAAAGATGAGTACATTTAGTAGCAAATTAAAGGCTTGTGTAATCCTATGAATGGTATGCATAAGGATGTATAATTCATAGTTGAAAGGGAAGGTAATGGCAACCTGGATGGGGTTGCCAAGTGTGGTGATAAGTTGACTGTTGAGGCTGACGAAAGCACATGGACTGGTTTTGAAATAATTTAGATGCCTTTGCATCTAGTTATCTAAATAAGCTCAGTTATGACTTTGGTACATAGGATATTTAAGGTCTAACGTGTGGACTAGCTGAGGCAAAGGAATCAACAGGTTGAGACTGTTTCACACGTAAGGTTCAGTCTTGAGTGTAGTTGGAAGACTTAGAATTCCCTCACTTCATCAGAATAAAAAGAAGGTTGTGAAATTTGTTTCCCTGCCTTTTTCAAGTTTATGATGGCTATAGGCTGAGAAAACACTTCCTTTAAGTTTTATTAAAGATATTTTTTATCAACTTATACTGTAGTTTACTTTTTAATCTCTCTCTCTCTCTCTCTCTCTCTCTCTCTCTCTCTCTCTCTCTCTCTCTCTCTCTCCTCTCTCTCTCTCTCTCTCTCTCTCTCTCTCTCTCTCTCTTCTCTCTCTCTCTCTCTCTCTCTCTCTCTCTCTCTCAACATATAGATTGGTATCTTATCTTATTTCTTTGTTATCACTATATTAAGAAACAACAAACCTTTTTACTAATACAATGTGTGAGTTATATATAATATTCACGTACAGTATATCTTACTTGTAATAATCAGCTGCCAACATCAATATTACACTGAACCCAGAAAACTGTTCTGATGGTCAGGGAACTTGTACTGTTCAGGACACAGACAGACAGACAGACAGACAGACATATAAACAGGTAAACAAACAGACAAACAGACAAGCAGAAAACAAACAGGCACATAGACATATAGATATATAGATAGATAGACGGACAGACGATCAGATAGACAGACATCTAGACAGAGAGACGTACAGACTTATATACAAACAGCTGTTTTACAATATAATAGGTGATGATGTTAATGAAGATAATAATAATATGATGATGATGAAGATGACAATAATAATATGATGATGAAGATGATAATGATGATGATGACGATATAAATTTTGGAATCATCACCATTATTAGTATGATTCTTACTTTTATTATTATTACCATTATTATTAATACTAATATTGTTATTATCATTATTAATAGTGTTATTATTATAATTATCATTATTATTATCATTATCATTATTATTATTATTATTATTATTATTATTTATTATTATTATTATTATATCATTATTATCATTATCATCCCTATTATTAGTATCATTATTATCATTGTTGTTATCATTGTCATGTTTTTACCATCATTCTCATCTTCCTTCTCTTTCCTTCTCATCATGGCACCATTTTGCTCACCACAAGCGTAACAAGCACAGCAAGGCAAGCCGGACACTAGAACACAGCATTGTTTTGTTTCAGAGTGAGACAGGGAGAGATGAAGATGGCCAGTGACCACTAAGAGGGTGAGGGCGCCCGTATCCTTCCTTCATGTTGATCAGTGGTGTGAGTGACTGTCCCTCCCAGGTCTTCTTTGGGGCCTCGACAGGTGAGCACAAAACATTATTTTATTGTATTTGTCTCACCGCCTTACCCACCACCACCAGCTGCATATACCCGCTGTGGAGTGTATTGGGGGTGAGGCTGATAGCTGGCAAGACCTACTGTACTTCTTCTGGGTGTGAGTGATGATCCTAAGTCCTTCTTGCTCTGTTGTCTTCTGGCTGTTGAACTCTTTCTTCGTGTGCTGAAGATAGATTTGTATTGCTTGTGTGTAATTGTTGTGATGACTTGTGGTTATGTTTGTTGTGTTGCCTTAAGCTGGGTTAGGTTGTGTTTTGTTGTATTGTGTTGTGTTGTGTTGTGATGTGTTGTGTTTTGTTTTGTTGGGGTGTATTGTGTTATGTTGTGTTGTGTTGTGTTGCGTTTTGTTGTATTGTGTTGTGTTTTGTTGTGGTGTATTGTGTTGCATTGTGTTGCGTTTTGCTGTGTTGTGTTGCGTTTTGTTGTATTGTGTTGCGTTGTGTTGTGTTAGTTGCATTGTGTTGCGTTTTGTTGTGATGTGTTGTGTTGTGTTGTGTTGCGTTTAGTTGTGTTGTGCTGTGTGGTGTTGTGTTGCGTTGTGTTGTGTGGTCGCCGCGCACGAGTATATTTAGATTATCATCCTCCGTAACCTTACCGAGAAGTGGAATGTCACTTTCTGACCTTGTGTTCCTTGTATTAATGGCAGAAGAGGAGCTGGATTACACACACACACACACACACACACACACACACACACACACACACACACACACACACACACACACACACACACACACACACACACACACACACACACACACACACACACACCCACACCCACACACACACACACACACACACACATACATACCCCCCCACACACACACAGATACCCACCCCACCACCACACACACATACAAACACACAATCAAAGGTGCGGGTGCCAACGAAGCTAAAATAATAAATACATTATCATAATTTTGGCAACCAGAAGAAAATGTGTGAATTCTAATTAGCAAAGCCGACGTGAGGCATACATAACACGACCGGCGGCTGGTGATTGTGTATGGGTCGGCTGTGACCAGGATGCGGCGGCTGCGGTCACACTACACACTGCATATTTTTGACCCAAGTAACTATGACCATTTCGCAGCACTAAAAAATCACTATTATTATTATTATTATTATTACTATCATCATTATCATCACCCTTAAGTGTATTTTTTCGTTATAACTTAAGAAAGAATTAGAATTGCTCTACTGTAAAGCAAATAGAAAATGGATGACGAGATGAGGGAGACGGGGATACTTATACAGACAAGAT
>JAXIVD010009030.1:5000-7500 GCA_036785275.1 Cancer borealis | reverse complement strand
CTAGATGGATGGATGACTTGAACGTTTCTATAAATTGGTTTAGTATTACATGTCTCTGGCCACGCAAACTACTACTACTACTACTACTACTACTACTACTACTACTACTACTACTACTACTACTATTACTATTGCTCTCACTGCATAGGAAAGGGACAATATTTACCTTTCTTCTTCTTTTCTATTTGCGAGAAAGTTTTGTTGGGAGACTATCTTTCTGTTCCTTTTTTTTTCCTTTTCATTGGCAGTCAAGCGTTAGTATTGCGTCAAAAATAGAAACTTTATCACACACACACACACAGACACAGACACAGACACAGACACAGACACACACACACACACACACACACACACACACACACACACACACACACACACACACACACACACACACACACACACACACACAGACGCGCGCCGTTGTGAATCTGTAATAAGTAAAAGAAAGCGAGAGATTCCTTATACCCGTTTTAGTCTGCCCGGCTGGCCGCTGAAAGAGAGAGTTGAGAGAAAGAGAAAGAGAGAGAAAGAGAGAGAGAGAGAGAGAGAGAGAGAGAGAGAGAGAGAGAGAGAGAGAGAGAGAGAGAGAGAGAGAGAGAGAGAGAGAGAGAGAGAGAGAAAGGAGTCACCCAGGAAAGGAGCGGGAAAGATGTGTACTTCTCTCTCTCTCTCTCTCTCTCTCTCTCTCTCTCTCTCTCTCTCTGTCTCTGTCTCTGTCTCTCTCTCTCTCTCTCTCTCTCTCTCTCTCTCTCTCTCTCTCTCTCTCTCTCTCTCTCTCTCTCTCTCTCTCTCTCTCTCTCTCTCGTAGTAGTAGTAGTAGTAGTAGTAGTTGCAATACCATTACACTACATTTCAGTTCTTCAATCTTGAAAATAACTGTTTATAAAGTGCACAAGCCACCAATCACATTATCAGCGACAGTGACTTCCCTTCAGAGGCCCCGGGGAGTGGCTGTGGGGTGGAGGCGTGGAGGCGTGGAGGCGTGCGTGCGTTCACCCATCACCTGCAGCGCCTCTGTGGACATGTGAGAGGCTTGAGTACTCAGTGCCTGGAGGGGGGCAGCGTCGCAGGGTTGGGCATCAGGAGAAAGTTGGAGTGAGGGGAAGATCCTCCTTGTTTTGTCTGAAGACGTTTGCTTTCGACTGAGTTTCGTAATGAATATGTTGTGCGTGCGTTGCGTGCATTTGTTAAGCGACGGAGGGGCGGCGCGGGAGGGAAGGGAGGGAGGAAAGAGGAGTGGGCGGTGAGAGGAAGGATTGGTGCAAGGAAGTGCTGAAGGATCACGTTCCATGTATACCAAATGTCTGTCGCTTTCAGTGTTCCAGTCTGGCCTAAGTCACACAGCCACCCAGCTAAACACACAGACAGCCAGCTAGACAGACAACCAGCTAAACATAAAGCCAGCCAGCCACTTAAACAGCCAGCCAGCCAGCCAGCCAGCCACTTAGACAGCCAGCCAGCCAGCCACTTAGACCAGCAGCCAGCCAGCCAGCCACTTAGACCAGCAGCCAGCCAGCCACTTAGACCACCAGCCAGCCAGCCACTTAGACCACCAGCCAGCCAGCCAGCCACTTAGACCGCCAGCCAGCCACTTAAGACAGTCAATCAGCCAGCCAGCCAGCCACTCACTTAAGACAGTCAATCAGCCAGCCAGCCAGCCACTTAGACCGCCAGCCAGCCAGCCAGCCAGCTAGCCAGCCACTTAGACCACCAGCCAGCCACTTAAGACAGTCAACCAGCCAGCCAGCCAACCAGCCAGCCAGCTAGCCAGCCACTTAGACCGCCAGCCAGCCACTTAAGACAGTCAACCAGCCAGCCAGCCAGCCACTTAGACCGCCAGCCAGCCAGCCAGCCACTTAAACAGCCAGCCAGCTAGCCAGCCACTTAGACCACCAGCCAGCCACTTAAGACAGTCAACCAGCCAGCCAGCCAACCAGCCAGCCAGCTAGCCAGCCACTTAGACCACCAGCCAGCCACTTAAGACAGTCAACCAGCCAGCCAGCCAGCCACTTAGACCAGCAGCCAGCCAGCCACTTAGACCAGCAGCCAGCCAGCCACTTAGACAGCCAGTCAGCCATCCATCCAGCCAGCTAACCAGCCAGAAAGCTAAACATACACACAGCCACAGCCAGCCACCAACCTCGACCCTGACGCGGATTCCAGGGAGCATCGCGGGTCCCAACTTTCACGGCGGCGGTATATAAGAGCGGTGCGTGCGGGCGAGCGCGTTTGTTTATGCTGCGCGTTGCTGGAGAAAGGCAGCGGCCGCGGCAGCACCTGGTGAGGGAAGACTTGACTGAGTGGCGGGCAGCGGCTCGGACCCAACACTAGAGAGAGACAGTCCACCGTACGGCACTGTTCCTACTCCTGCTGCTGCTACTCAAAGGAAGGAAGGAAGGAAACAGTGCAATAACAAGTGAAGGACGGACGCCACTAAGGATATCTGGAAGTCCTGAAGGAAGTGGTGTGTCCTATGTCCCCACGACTCTCTACGACTACA
>JAXIVD010009029.1:7500-16242 GCA_036785275.1 Cancer borealis | reverse complement strand
TCTTTAGCCAGTTCGATAGCAGCAATATTCCTTCCCTTCCCTCGCTCAGCTCAGCCATTTTCTTGCTTGTCCCAACACTTAATTGCCAAAGTTATCTTCACCCGGTAATACTGTGTAAAATATTGCCCTTTTTTTACACATCAAAGCCTCGCTAGTCATGGGGGGGGGAGGTTCTAACTAGTACTATTTTTCACCTGGTAGTGGGAAGGAGGAGGAGGAGGAGGAGGAGGAGTGCTCGTTCTTCCTACCTCTCCACCCTTCCCTTACCTACATTGAAGTAACGCGCTGTATCAATCAAGGTAACTCACTCTCCATCATAATCTATCACTGTGAATTTGACGGAGGCTAGACACCGCAGGAGGGAAGGAAGGGAGGAAGGGAGGAGAGAGGGAGGAAGGATGGGTGGAAGAAGGGAGGGAAGGAGAGATGAAAGGTAGGTAGGAGGTAAGGTTATGATAGCATATATTTATACACCTTTAATTAGAGTCTCCAGGTGCAGAGGTGATTAAGAAGATTGTGATGAGAGGGAAAAATAAAGATAATTATGTGTAAATGTGACGTGTTTTTTTTTTTATTCGTATTGTGTGTGTGTGTGTGTGTGTGTGTGTGTGTGTGTGTGTGTGTGTGTGTGTGTGTGTGTGTGTGTGTGTACAAAAAATAATGCACACACACACACACACACACACACACACACACACACACACACACACACATTGAAGTAGACAGACAGCTACGATAGATAACAAGATGTGTAAATATGCATATACATACATAATCTCTCTCTCTCTCTCTCTCTCTCTCTCTCTCTCTCTCTCTCTCTCTCTCTCTCTCTCTCTCTCTCTCTCTCTCTCTCTCTCTCTCTCTCTTCATATTTCTCTTTCCTTTTCTTCTTTTCTTCTCCTTTGCCTCTCCTCCTCCTTTTTTCCTTCTCCTTCCCCACTTCCTCTTAGTCATCTCTATCTTCCTCCTCCTCTTCTCCTCCTCTCCCTCTTCCCTTCTTCTATCTATTGCAATCGATGTAGACCAGATGACAAACCCACGTAATAGGGAGGAGGAAGAGGAGGAGGAGGAGGAGGAGGAGGAGGAGGAGGAGGAGGAGGAGGAGAAGGACGGGGATTGAGAATATAATGCTAATAATAATGATAATAATGATAATAATAATAATAATAATAATAATAATAATAATGATAATAATAATAATAATAATAATAATAATAATAATAATAATAATAATAATAATAATAATAATAATGCACCCAAAAGACAGATAATTGTATAAATAGATAGATAAATAAATGAATAAATGGAAAAAAAAAAAAAAAGAACAAAAGAAAAAAATATAACTGATGTATTATTTCTAACCTTGAACAAAAAAAGATCGAAAATTCAATAAATATTCCAGTTCCAATTTTCATTCATTTCAAATTCAACTGCAAACGTGAAATATATCTTTTCTTTTAATCAAGAATATATATAAAAAAAATAATAATAAAAAAAAAAGAGATTTTCTAGTGAGCAATTTAATTTAAACGAATTGAACGAACGAGAAGAAACAAAATACTATTATTATCATTATTATCATATTATTATTATTATTATTTTCATTATTTTCTTGTATGCGAATGAAAACAAAAATGAAGAAGCGAACTAGTGAATAAATGAATAAGAAAAAAATAAATGAAAGTTACAAACAATGAATAAAATAACTCAGTGAATAACGATACTCACCACACATCCTTTCATCACCATTCATCACACTCATCACCTTTCATCACCTTTCATCACCACATCGTCATCACCCTTCATCACCACACACCACAACACTTACCACTAACTCTTCTTCTCCTTCTTATTCCTTTCCTTCATCTTCCTAGTTCCTTCACGTATTTTATATCATCAATTATTCTTACATCCATTTTCTGTTCACTTCAAGGATCTTTCACACACGTCGCAAGGTAAACTATTCTATTTATTTTTTAATTCATTTTTGTTTTAATTTTCTTTTTTGCATTTTACACTGACACGTTGGAATTATCTTGGCAATACTTCAGATGAACAACCCTAATTATCGCACCTGTAATTAGGGGAACGCCAGGTAAATTGTGCTGTAAGTGTGTTTTAAATTATGGTTGCCAACATTTATGGAATACCAGACGAGGAATTCTTGTTCAAATATTTTCCTTCTTTTATCAGATTTATGAGACTTATATGTTTTTTTTTTCCTATCTTTTTTCTTTTGCCGACAATTTTTTTATGATATGATCGCTACTCCACTTGTGTTTTTTATATTTTATTTTTTTTAAGTTTCGTAATGCAATTAGAGTATAAGGAGTGGATGGCAGGTGGATGACAGGTGGATGGCAGGAGGAGGAGGACGGATGACGGTGAGATGAACGGAAGAAGAAGAGGAAACAGTGAGGAGAGAAGAAAGGAAGGAAGGAAGGAAGCGGTGAAGGTGACATGGAAGCATAACATTAAACATCACACAACACATCACGAACGCATCACAGTCAACAGGAAGCACCAAGCAGCTGCAACACGTGACGGTCTGGAAGCGTTGTGTTCACGAAGCAACGATCATCAAACTAACTACCACGCTAATTGTGTTACAACACTTTGGGATGACGTGGGAGGAAGAGTGTGCAAATGTGTTGTGTTGAGGCTCGTGGGTGAAGGTGGATGAGGGAAGTGTGTGTAGGGGGAGGAGGGAGGGAGGGAGGGAGGGTGGTAGTGTGGGTGAGGGACGCCTGCGTGAGTGAATGAAGTAGAACAAGATGGATGCGTGCCTGCGTGAGGGTTGCCTACGTCACCAGGTGGTGGTGGGCGAGGTGCTGGCGTGGGCTGCAGTGACGGCCAGTGCGGGACAGGCGTGGTGACGTGGTGACGTGGTGACGGGGTGGCGGCGGCACAGACAGCGTGGCGGCGGCACTCAGGCTACAGTGACGCCCCGGATATTTTGATGAGCCTGAGCCTCGCACTTTGTGACGCCGCCCCGCCACGGCCACGGCCACGCAGAACACGCGGATCGCGGACACCACCAAGGAGGACACGCAGGACACGGAGGACACAGGCACACTGCACGTCCCCGCCTGGTGGTCGTCACACAACGACTGGACTGGTGCAGCGGCGGGCTAGCCTCACCGTTTCATTTGTCGGGCAGCGCATTATCAGGCGTCCTGGGGCGGCCCCGGGCGTGGCAGCCACAGGGGCGCTATTGTCTCCCGAGGGTGTAGCCGGGTCGCGCCGGCCCCCGCGGCGCACCACTCCCGCAAAAACTGGCTATAGGCCCGGTCATGGGGCGCCCCGCCGAGCCCGCAGCGGCGGCAGTGACCGGCAGGTGTGTCACCGTTTGATACACTCAGGTTGGCTCTGCTGCAGCAGGGTGAGCCGCTGTCCCTGCGCCGCGCCACGCCCGTCTCTCCCGTGCTGTCGCCGCCTCCCGCAGACAGCGCATCTAGAAAGCCGCGTGGGACCGACGGGTCGGCTGCCTCCCGCTGCTCGCCGCTGCGCCTCATTCCCTTATCTCCTGCGCCGCGCGTTCCACCGCCTGCGTCTTCCTCCTTATTAAGACCCGCTTTGAATTAGTCCCAAACAGGCGCGTCACACAACCTCGTGAGGGAATTTTTCAGTGACAACAAACAGGATTTGCATATATGTTAAACGTTAGTCCTGAGTCCAGGAACTCTCAAGTCACTTGGTACACCAAGGCGAGGCTACTGTCACGCCACTAAAGTGTAACGTGTTGACCTGCCAGACACACCGGAGCCACCAGCCCACCACGCACACCTGTCCCGCCTCAACCTACATACCACACTCACTGCAACCATCACCTAAGATTACTCACTACTCATTATCAATGTGTAACACATTAGTAAAAAAAAATATATATATATATATATATATATATATATATATATATATATATATATATATATATATATATAATAAGCTTGTACAAGGAAAAAGAGAAGGAGGAGGAGGAGGTGGAACAGGTGGATGAGGAAAAGGAAGACAACGACGACGACGACGATAACGAAGAGTAGGAGAACGAGGAGGAGGAGAACGAGGAAGAGGATGCTGCTGCAAGGAGGACAGGTGATTTAGGTGGGTGGTGTGTGGCAGACAAGTGGGAAGGCTTGTTAGGAAGTAGGTGAGGGTAGGGCAGGGCAGGGCAGGGCAGGGCAGGGCAGGGCAGGGCAGGGCAGGGCAGGGCAGGGCAGGGCAGGGCAAGGCAGGGCAGGGCAGGGCAGGGCAGGGCAGGGCAGGGCAGGGCAGGGCAGGGCAGACATCATAGATTCAAGGGGGGAGACAAGCGTGAGAAATTTGACCAAGACTTGCAGGTGAGAGAAACAGGTGATACTTCCTCACCTCCAAGGATATTCACGCCTTTTTCATATGTAGGAATTTAACATTAATTTTTTAAATTATTATTACTATTATTCATTTTTCTCTGTGGTCATTTTTCATTTTCTATCTCATGGACTCATTTTATCTATTCATCTACTTGTTATTAATATATGTTTGCGTTTATATATCTCTAATAATGTATATTTTATTAATTTATCTCATTTTCACTCATCTCCATTTATTCACCAATACATTTATCTACACTATATCCATCAATATTATTTTCATTGACTTAATTATCATACTTTTCTTGATATTTCCATTGTTATAATTACTCGTTCCTTTCCTTTAATGTGACAGTTCGTTCACCTCTTCTAAATCATTCATTCAACGCCATTAAATATTATAACCAAGGTTTATATACATACTTTATTTATCTCTAAGCCAAGTTAAGGTGAGAAGTTCTGTCAAATGTCTTTTATAATCTAGAAAAATGACTCTGAAAATACATAACCTGAGAATACAAAAAATGTCGGAATTCGTGAAGTAAGGCAGGATGTTACCGTAGATTTATATACACACCTTTACCTCTACCTATCTGCACACACACACACGCACACGCGCACACACACACACACACACACACACACACACACACACACACACACACACACACACACACACACACACACACACACACACACACACATGGGGCAATAAACGTCTAACAAGTTCATGATCAAATTCTTCAGGAAATCACAACTTGGCCTTAAGGGGAAACTTGCTTTAATTCAGGTTAACATACTATCCGTTTTCCCTCAAGTTGATCAAAGGATCTTTCATGCTTTTATCCACATACAGGAGATGAAGAGATGGAGGAGGAGGAGGAGGAGGAGGAGGAGGAGGAGGAGGAGGAGGAGGAGGAGGAGGAGGAGGAGGAGGAGGAGAAGGAGGGGAATCAAGGGGTCGCGACAAGGCTCCCAGGACGTCCTCTGCAGGTGTCGAGTGTTGGTCGTCGTGTCCACCGCTGTGATACTCATGTCTACCACAGCGCACAGCCAGCCACGCCACACGCCCATGCTGCTCCCTCCCACGCCCTCAACAACACTAGTGAAAGTAAGTTCCCTTCCCTCACCAGCCAAAAAAAATTCTCTATAAATATTTTTTTATTATTATTATTCTCTCTCTTTTTCTTTCTCTTTTTTTTCTGTCCGTCCATCAGGTTAAGTTACGATAACCGGCACAAAATTAACCGAATAGCTTCTCCTCGCCGGCCTGTTTCTAAATTCCTGAAAAATATTGAAAACCCGACACAGCAGGAATCTTGATGGAATTACAGAATTTCGATATGGGGATGTTGTGTGCACCCCAAGCGTCCAGCCTCCCGCGTTCACCTGTGGAGAGACGGAGTTCTAACCCACACCCAGGCGCCACACTATCCTAGACCTTACCGCCACGCCGCCCGTCCACCCATCCCACCCTCTGTACCCCCATCCCAGCGTGCAATACTCTCTTTTTAACTCGTGGGATTGATACGCGGAGTCAGTATGAGTGATGTGTATGTTGGATGTGTTTGTTGGTGATTGTGGAGGGATGTGAGGGCGCGTGAGGCGTGGGCGGACGGTGGAGCGGTAAGGGTGAGGGTGGTGTGGTAGGGTGAGGCGGTGAGTGGCTGTGTACGACCTCCTGCAGTTGTATCATAGGGCGCTGGGTAATAGAGTGAGGAGCTGAGGGCCATCTTGGAGCGCGTCTGAAGGAGTACAATCCTCAAATTTTGGAAGTTTATTTTAATTATGGCCAAGTTTGTGGGCGTGTGTAGCTCACGGCGGGGACGATGGCTATTGGTTATGCTGTTCCTTCGAGGCTAAAATTCCCCGCGGAAGTAACGAGGGCGAACGAGGCAGGAGGGCCGGCGCGAGGCAGGGTGGCGGGACGGCAGGGATTCGAACACAGGCACCCAGGCTTATTGTCATAATCCTGCGACAATAAACTCGTAATATCAACACACCACCACACAAAAGACGCCTCTGTGACTCCTGGCGATAGAGACCAATTGTGACTTACATGATCATTCCGATGTGAAATAATTTGCAGGGAGTCAAGAGGGAATTCCGAAGAAGGAGGAGGAGGAGGAGGAGGAGGAGGAGGAGGAGGAGGAGGAGGAGGAGGAGGAGGAGGAGGAGGAGGAGGAGGAGGAGTTAACAGTCGTATAGGTCCCGCCAAGCCCCCGCATAGAGCCTCGTCGGACCCGCAAAATTACGATAACAATATCTGTCCCACTTCGCGACCCAGTTCCCCGCGAGGTATTTCCAGCGTGTGGGTGGCGGCAGGCTGACGGGACGGGCTGGGGACGGGACGGGCTTGGGACGGGCTTGGGACGGGCTGGGACGGGACGGGCTGGGACGGGACGGGCTTGGGACGGGCTGGGACGGGACGGGCTGGGACGGGACGGGCTTGGGACGGGATGGGACGGGCTGGTACACTGGTGGACCAACTCGGCTCTATCTTATTTGGTCCACTTAATTGAGGGAAAGGAAGTGTATCGTGTTAATTCCTTTGTATGGTTTAAGGGGAGATATTAACACACACACACACACACACGCACGCACACACACACGCACACACGCACACGCACGCACACACACACACACACACACACACACACACACACACACACACACACACACACACACACACACACACTCTCACCGGTAAGGTATTTCAGTTGTTTTCTCAGCTTGTTCTTATTTAATTTCCTATCTCTCCATCTCTTGCTCCTCTTCTTCCTCTTCCTCTTCTTTATCTTCCTGTCTCTCTCTCTCTCTATCTTTGCTTTGTTATCTGTTTCCTTGGCTATTTATTTTCTTTTATCTTATTCTGTTCATTTATTACAGACCTTCTCTTATTCCTCCTCTTTATGTGCTTGTATTTATTCCTATTTTCTTCTCCTCTTTTTCGTTTTCATATTAATTCTTCACTTCTCTTAATGTTTTGTTCATCTCTATTATTATCATTCAGTACGTTTATTATTTTCTTCCTTCAGGCGAACAGTAAAAAAAAAAATATATATAAACGTAATTATCAAACGACTAAACTTTTGAATCTTCATGAAAAACGACACCAAAAAGAAAAAAAAAAAAAAAAAAAAAAAAAAAAAAAGAGGGAGGGAAGGAAAACCAGTGAACTCAAAAATAAAAATATTACAAAATGTTAAGAGTGGATATAATAATCTTTCCCAACCCGATAAATGTACCTGATAAATGATAAATGTTACGATGAATTTATAAGATAACATCAAGGATACTATGTTATAATCAGGTTTAAAAGAGCAAGGGAGCAACCTGACGCACGTGGTTGGAATGAAAATATCAACTCGAAAAAGTATACAAGACACACTTCTGTACTCGACTCAGAAGGTAAAATATACGTCAAGATTGTATACTGAGATTAACTTCAACTACTACGACTACGACTACTACAACAACAACAACTACTACTACTACTACTACTACTATTACTACTACTATACTATTACTACTACTACTATACTACTACTACTACTACTACTACAACTACTACTACTACTACTACTACTACTACTACTACTACTACTACTCAAGGATGCTGTAGTAGGATGACCGCCACGCCCTTCTGAGAGCCGAGGCACTACCTGGGGCGTGGCCAAAGGGCGGGACGTGAGTGAGATGCTGATGGGCGTGGCGGGGAAGGACGGAACAGTGGGGCATCTCTCTCTCTCTCTCTCTCTCTCTCTCTCTCTCTCTCTCTCTCTCTCTCTCTCTCTCTCTCTCTCTCTCTCTCTCTCTCTCTCTCTCTCTTTTTTTCTCTCTCTCTCTCTCTCTCTTTCTCTTTTTGGGTGTCAGGAGGGAAAATATAAACCTGAAGGCATTAACAGAAGCTCTCATACGGTACCTATACATTACCCTGCGGAGTATTACACACACACAGGCTTGACGGGGGAGTGGTGATGTCTTGGTGATGTGTTATGGTGGTGTTATGGGGGCGTGGTAAGTCAAATAGTTGGTGGAGGTGTTGGTGTTGTCTATGTGGTGAGTACAAGCTTCAGTCATTGCTCAAGGAAGCTCCGCCCCGCTCCTCCTCACCCCTTCTCGCCCTCCCAACCCCAGCCACACCCTCCACTCACACCTCCCAGCCGCGTCCTCCCACTAACCCGCCTTCCTTACTCCTCCATCACGTCCTATCACTCCCACGCTCATCTCCCCCGTGATAGGAGTGTTATAGATTCTTGGTGTGGTTTGTAAGGCGTGTGTAGGTGACGTGGAGGGAAGGTGAGGTGTTTGAAGGGAGTTTCCGTGTCCGTGCGTGCGTGGTGATAGCGAGGAATCAGAGGTGGGAGGTAATGTTTTGGTGATTATG
>JAXIVD010009029.1:0-2500 GCA_036785275.1 Cancer borealis | reverse complement strand
ATCCTCCATCCCTCCATCCGTCTCTCCCTCCCTCCCTGCCTTCCTCCTTCATCTCTCAGCCTCCCAGCTTGCCACAGAACAAGTGAGACGCGTGGCAGCATCAATATAACTCATTTTCATACGACCTAATCCTCTTCCCACACACCGGCACCTCCCTGATCCTCTATTACACTCAATCCCTCTTCCCCCTGACCCTCCACCTCTTCCCCCTGACTCCTCCTCCTCCTTCCCTCCCCTCCCTGGATCATCTCCCCGCGAAGTCAGGCCACCCGAGGGAGCCACTAAGCGATTAAGTAAACATTGATATAAAGACCGATAGGGAATCACGTGTTCTCCTCTCCCACGCCTTTCAGTAACTAAGAGGAGAGTCAACAGAGGAATGACTAGATGCGTGAGTAAAGAGAGTGAGAGAGTGTGAGAGAAAGAGAGAGAGAGAGAGAGAGAGAGGAAGTGAGTGAGTGAAAGAGAGAGAGAGAGGGGAAAGAGAGAGGAGAAGGGATATTGGAGAGGTGATGCGAAGGACAATAGAAGTGTGTTGTGAATGGTATATATATATAGAAGGGTTAAAAGAGAGAGAGAGAGAGAGAGAGAGAGAGAGAGAGAGAGAGAGAGAGAGAGGAGAGAGAGAGAGAGAGAGAGAGAGAGAGAGAGAGAGAGAGAGAGAAAAGAAGAGAGAGACGGGTGATAAAGAGGAGAAGGAGAAGAAAATGCAATAATATTAGAATGAAAGGAAAGGAGAGGAAGTAATGAAGAAGAAAAAAAGAAAAAAGAAAAAATATATGAAGGAAATCTAGGTGGTGGGAAAAAAAATAGAAGAATGAGAACAAGGAGACAGAGAAGGAGGAATATAAGGAAGAGGAAGAGAAGAAGGAGGAAGAGGAGAAGAAGGAAGAGGAGGAAAGTCATATATTGGTAAGACCGGAGACATGAACAGAAGGAAGAGAGAGCAAACAAGTGAGAATGATTGAGAGAGAGAGAGAGAGAGAGAGAGAGAGAGAGAGAGAGAGAGAGAGAGAGAGAGAGAGAGAGAGAGAGAAGAGAGAGAGAGAGAGAACACTATTATTATATTTTATCTCTACGAACACTTATTTAAAGAGGAGGAGGAGGAAGAGGAGGAGGAGGAGGAGGAGGAGGAGGAGGAGGAGGAGGGGAGGAGGAGGAGGAGGAGGAGGAGGAGGAGGAGGAGGGAGCGGGTAGTTCTTTCCCAACATGTACTAACAAGCGACTGTTGAGGGGAAGGGGAAGAAAAGAAGGGGAATGAAGGGGAATGAAGGGGAAAGAAGGGGAAAGAAGGGGAATGAAGGGGAAGAAGAGAAACATTCCCCTCACCCAGTTTTCCCCTCACTGCATCCCCTTCCTCCCCTTCCTCCCCTTCCTCCCTCCCCCCTTTACGGTTTGAGAACTGAGCCAAAATAAACAAGAATGGGAGAGGAGGAGGAGGAGGAGGAGGAGGAAGGAGGAGGAGGAGGAGGAGGAGGAGGAGGAGGAGGAGGGAGGAGGAGGAAGGAGGAACAATGATGGGAGAGAAGGGAAGGGCAGCCTAATGAAATGATAAGGGAAGAGACGATAATATGATAATAAAAAGTACAAGTGAGAAACAAGTGAATAACGATGAAAAAAAAATGAAACCATGTGAGAAAGAAAAAAAAGAGAGATAAAAGAAGGAGACATAAAATAAAATAATAAAAAGAGGAATAGAGAAAATCATACGAAAGGCAGGAGTAAGGAAATAGGAGGAAGCCAGGGAAGAGGGGAAAAGGAATGAGAAAGAGGGGAAAGAGGAATGAAGTAAAGAGAGGGAGTGAAGGAGGGGAGGAAAGAGGGCGTGTGTGCCATTGTGACTGAGAGGAGGGAGGGAAAGAGGGGAAGGAAAGAGGGGAGGGAGGGAAGGGAGGGGAGAGAAGGGAGGGAAAAATCCTTGTCTAATGCCTCAACGATTCTGGACAAACCATAGAAAGAAAAAAAAAAAAAGAATAAATACAATGAAAGCAAAAACCACAATAGCGAATGAAGGAAGAGAATGAAAAGGAAATAAAATATGAAAGAAAGAATGAAGATGAAAGAAGATTTTTATGCTGAATCATCCAATACAAACGTTATATTTAGTACTATTATTATTAACTATTACTACTACTACTACTCTTCTCTCTCTCTCTCTCTCTCTCTCTCTCTCTCTCTCTCTCTCTCTCTCTCTCTCTCTCTCTCTCTCTCTCTCTCTCTCTCTTCTCTCTTTTTCTCTCTCACCTACATCTTCATCTTCCACATCCTCTCCTCCCTTACCCCTCCCCACACCGTCCTTCCCCTCCCCACACCGTCTTCCCCTTCCTCCCCTCCCCACACCTCCCTTCCTCCTCTCCCCCATACCTCCCTTCCCCTTCCTCCCCTCCCTAAACACGTCATCCAAACAAACAAACAGACAAACAAACATTACACAGAGATGAGATTCTTGAGCAAAACATCTTGTCTTGTCTTGTCTTGAGTGAGATATACCGTTTTCTTC
>JAXIVD010009028.1:0-16244 GCA_036785275.1 Cancer borealis | reverse complement strand
ACAGATAGACACACACACACACACACACACACCACACACACACACACCACACACACACAACACACACACACACACACACCACACACACACACACACACACACACACACACACACACACACCAAACATAATGATCTATTATCTTTCTCATTTAATATCTATCAATCAGACGAGAGAGGAGAGGAGAGAGGAGAGAGAAGAGAGAGAGAGACGAGAGACGAGAGAGAGAGAGAGAGAGACTTAGGCAATTTTTTCGTTCATGGTCACACACACACACACACACACACACACACACACACACACACACACACACACACACACACACACACAACACACACACACACACACACACACACACACACACACATACTATCTATTTTTTTTCTTATTTAACATTTCTATATGAGAGAGAGAGAGAGAGAAGAGAGAGAGAGAGAAGAGAGAGAGAGAAGAGAGAGAGAGAGAAGAGAGAGAAAGAGAGAGAGAGAGCGCGCGCGCTGCGCGAACAATTGGGCGGTTGACTGTTACGTAATGTGAGTTTGAGGGGTGGTGGGGTACTACCTACCACCCTCAAATTATCAACGTAGTTAACTTGTCTTTTATCGCGTAAATATTAGTCGTACAGAAAAAATGCACTTATGCTAATTGATGTAATTTTAAAAGTTCTATCAAATCATGTAATTTAATCTAAATTTACGCCAAGAACTTTTTTTTTTAATGTTTTCATTATTTATAAACTGTTTACATGTTCTGATGGTCCAAAAAATATATATATTTATTTTCTTATTTTAATTATTCGCAGATTTTTTTACTTAAACTCCATAGTTTTCGTTTTTACAAAACGAAATGTTAAATACTAGTTTGACAAAAATTATGTTAAATAGTTATTTTCTTACCTACAAAAGGCCTTTCAGCTGGTGTAGTCTGATTTTGAATAACGCTAATAGTTAAGAAAAAAAAAATTTCGATGGTCATTTATCATTGAGTTTCATTTTCAATAGAATGAAAAGAAAGCTTGTTTCATTTAACTTCCCTAATTACTCCTAATCATTTTACGTCAATTTCATAGTTTTCAAGTTATAAGGAAAAAACCTTAACGATTAGTTTGACAGAAAAAATGCACCTATAATCATTTAAATAATTTTAAAAGGCGTATCAGCTAGTGTAGTTATTTTTTTTATTTTACTCACAGGTTATGAAAAAAAAATTTCCTTCATTATATAAAGAGTAATTTTATTTTTAAATGTTGCAACAGAAAGTTGGATTCCTATTCACTCTTTGTCTATTCGTAGTCATTGTACGTATACCTTATGGTTCTCGAGCTATAATGAGAAAATGAGTTTTGTGTTAAAAAATTAACTATGGAAAAAAATATACTTGATTTGTACAATATGTACACTATTTTGAGACGAGTTATATAATTTAATATGACCTCTTAATATTATCAGATTGTCTTCATTTACCGATATGTTGTAGGGAATATTATAGTGTACATTCCACATCATTGGCCTGCCATATACACCATATATTTTCTGAATTATTCATATATATGTGTTTTATGTGTTGAGTTACCCCTCTTTGCTAGAGACCAAAGCACTTGGAAATACAGTTTTCTTGTTAACTTGAAGGGGTAACTTAACTATTTTACTATATAATTTCTATGAATAGGCTTCATTCTCGTAAGTATTATTATTATTATCATTACTATAATTATTAACAATCGGTAATTTTTGCATTTTGTTAGAAAATTGCAAAAATATGAAAAAACTAGAAGAAAAAAAATTAACGGCTCTCAAAAAAATCTCAAACGGCTCTCGAGAAAGATCCGGCTCTTCTCGTTCATCTGGAAGAGCCGGCTCTATGAACCGATTCGTTCACAAAGCGCCCATCACTAGATGGCCTCAGTTACCCGCGAACTACCGTAGAGAAGATATCTCACGCTCGCTCTCCCCAATTTGGCATTATTTCGTCTGTAACCTCTTCATATTTAAGGGAGTGGGTTTTAAGACTGGCCTGTTTAGTTCAGGGGTATATTTGTGTAGCTAGACAGTAAGGCCCTGTCTATACGAGGACCAGGTTACTGTGCCGAGAGCCGTAACGAGTGTTGGCAGTATAATTAACACCTTGCCTGAGGTAACTCCACCTAGGGTTCAGTATCCAGAAAGTTCTCGCAAGGAAGTTCTGGATATTGTCAGGCTTTTGAGTCTTGGGAAGTAGTTTCTGCTTTGTCTACATTGTCTTCGTTGTCATCGTTGTAATTAAGAGCCCATTATCTGGGGCCTCTTGTTGGATAACACAGACGAAGAGTAATCCCGTCTTAGTGTTGGTTTATTACTACTCATATAACGCACTGTAAGGAGCCCCCTCGCGGGAGGCTACTTTGCAGGATGTTAATTAGCCTGTTCGCAGCAAGGGTCGTAGACACCTATCAGCGCTAGAATTTTTAATTTTCTCCGCTTTTCCGGGGCAAAAGGGTAACTTAATTAATTTAGAAACCGATGTGCAGAAAAAATACGACATGAATTGCTGCACATGTGTATTTAAAATTAAAAACATAACCTTAATGTTATTATTCTTACTTACTGGTGCATGATAAGGCTTTGTTAATTGTATTATAAGATAAAGCTACAATTAGGTAATTATTATTTTTTCAGTAAATATGAGCAGTAAAAATAAAAGGATGTTGATTTCGGCTTATACATTTTATCTGAGTGTGTTAAAAAATATTGGAAATCACTGTCACATCCAATTTACGAAGGTGATCAGTGAAAAAAAAAAAAAAAAAACAGCACCGCTGTCAGACGTACGACGTAGTACAGTAAGCGCCGTTAGAAAGACTGATATTTATCACTATGAGGACATTTTACTTCTAATAAACCCTTGTCACAGCATTTGCAGCTGACAATGCCATCAGGAGTTGCTCCGAGTAGCCTGCTAGTGTTTGTTGTGGTTTGCTGCCAGTAGCCGAGGATATAGTTATCGTACTGGAAAAAATTAAGTCTGCGACACAAAATTATATTTTCTATACATTACATGGATTTGCCTATTGTTTGGTACATTCAAATGAAAGTATGTATCGGTATACGCCCATTGAGGTCAGTAGAAAATGACAAATTGCTTGCCTTGATACAAATATAAGCTGTTTTAAGAATATAATCTGAAATTATGAATAGAGGCTCAAACGATGTCATATGCCGTCAGACATCATGAGATTATTTTACTTAAATTTCAGACGCATTAATGTGCAATAATACACCTGTGTAAGCTTGTAAAACTTGCCCCAAAGAGTATTTATTTTTCGGCAAAAATTACAAAATCTGGCGCTGTCTGGTATCAAGATGCTCACTGCGAACAGGCTAATTGAGTCGAGAGGGGATATTGTCCAACCAGAAGTGGGTGGAAAGACA
Source organism: Cancer borealis (assembly GCA_036785275.1). Lineage (NCBI taxonomy): Eukaryota > Metazoa > Arthropoda > Malacostraca > Decapoda > Cancridae > Cancer > Cancer borealis. Next base: position 12,839 of record JAXIVD010009028.1, on the reverse strand, counting down.
CCTTGTGGGCGGTATTCTGGTTGGAGCGATAGCTCCTTGTCTAGGCACTGTAATCTAGTGCTCGCTGTAAGTCTCTTTAGAATGTAAGGAGGAGAAGGTGGTTACTACTGGGAGATTCCTTGTCCTTTGGAGGGTAAAAAGGACTGGCGACCTCTTAACGTTAACGGGGTGGCTGTAGGTGCTGTGTTTGGGGGCTAAGAGTGCACAGGTTCCTAAACCAGGCACATCTTGTTTATAGCCTAGTGTATCATATCATATCTGTATATCATTGTTAATTAGTTTTAAGATATTCATTGTTTTTAGCCGAGAGAGAGAGTGTGTGCGGGTAAGGGAATTTTCCATCCCCCCCCCTAGAATTCATATGCCAGTCAGAGGCCACACGTGCCGCTTCCAATCAGTAACGCTCTGTGAGTTGACGTCATCACAGGTCAACTCAGGCCAATCATAGTCGCGCATTTTTAACCGCGCGAACCCTTGGCTCCACCCACTGTTACTCCTTCGTCGCCCGCCAGCACCACCTCTCATCCTCACTTCTCTTCCGGCCTCGACCCTGTCAAGTAGCTCATCATCTCTCAGCTCGCTACCACCATCAACAAGTCGTTTCGTCATCTCTCTCAAGGCAGGCAAAGGTCATAGTCACTGTATATTTCTATATCTACATCAAGTGTGTTGTTCAATATATCATCTATATCAAGCCGTGTGTGTTTCAACAAGACCTCCAGTATCATCCACGCTACCTCTACCCTATTCCAAGCCACGTGGTACCAGGCCCGGTACCAACACATCCTATTCCGATACAATTGGTGGCTACGGGGGCAAAACATTTAAATCCAATACAATTGGTGTGCAACGGTGGAATTCGTTCTTCCAAGCGACGAATTATCAAGATTCAGCCTCCTCCGTCATCAAGTCTCTATCCTCACCACGTGCACAGTTCCGCCCAGTAAGTGACTACACACACGCCCTTGCCTCGCCCACCTCGTGTTCTCCTCTACGCCCTGCAGTTGCTTCCTTCGTCGCCCTTCTGCAGTAGCATCTGTTCCGAGTGAGTACAAGCCTCCTCGCCCTGCTGTTCAAGACGCCCATCACCTCTACCTCCATTTTGTTCGCGGCGCGCCATCTTCGCTGCCCACGCATCACCACGTGGCGCCCTCAAGACGCCCTCAAGACGCCCATCGCCCTTCACCACGTGTCCCTTCAAGACGGTCATCACCCATCACCACGTGGCCCCTCAAACAAGTTTTCCACGCCCTCACCACGTGTCTCCGCCCTCAAGACGCCCATCGCTCTTCACCACGTGTCGCAGCACAGAAATACGCCCATTCACCACGTGACCAGTCAGCGCCCACGTGTTCCACCTCCTTGGTCCTCTGCTAGTTAAGTACCTTAGTTCTTATTATATTTTTCTCTTTATTGTGCCAGTTATTCTATATTTTTTGTGTACACTCAGTGTTTCTTTGTTTTCTTGTGTGTTTCCTCAACGTGAACACTATTTCCCTCACGATGTCTAACGACCAGTCACCTAACACACCCACACCTCAGGTTACTCTCATATCTGATAATGTCTCAATTCCTCCTTTTTCTGGTACTAACTCTGAATCAGTCCAAGCCTTTGTCCGGCGTGTAAATGATGAATGTACACGTCGCTCAGCTCATTCTGATGTGGAAAAATTAGCCATTTTAAAATCACGGATTTGTCATGATCCATCTAGTCTTGCGGGAAAACTCATAAAAACCGATAAATTCCTCAGTTTTTCTACATACGATGAACTCACCACAGCATTAATCTCTCATTTCTCTGGTCACTCAAAATTAGGTGCAACTCATTCCTTCCTCAAAATTGCTCAAACTCTCACTAATATTGCTCGTTCTACTCATGATGTGTATAAGGCAGAGAATATTGCATCCTCTCTCAGTGCTGAGTTAACAGATCAAATGAAATCCTCTCAGTGGATCGACACAGACGGCAATATATCTTCTACTGATTTCAAACGCCTGATGTCATATTTCTTGTTCCTTGTTCAGCTCGATTCACCAACCTTCACCGTTGCAAGCGACATTAAATTCAGTAAGGAAGATTTCTTGTATGATCTGTGCAAGAAAATATCAGAGAAATCGCCATCTGTTCCTCAGCCAGTAAGTTTAGTTCAGTCACCGCATGCCTTAATCAAGACCCCATTTTCTCAGTACCGAAGCTCCTCCCCTCAGAGCCCATCTCCACCGTCAAACACTCATTTGTCACGTTCTGATCAACGCTCTCATTCTCGTCACCGTTCATCCTCCCGTGACTCGAGAAAGGTAACATGTTACCGATGTGGACCCAAAGGTCACGTCTCAGCGGACTGTCGAGTAATGCTTGACGAAAGAGGTTATCATAAATTCAACAGTAATGCCTTCTGCTCCCTTCATAATAAACGCGGTCACTCACTTGAGGAATGTCGCCTTTTCCAGCAACAAATGCAGTCTTCTCAATCTTCGGGAAACGATTCGCGCCAGAGCCTCGCACCTCCTCGGTAACACTCAAGTCTATTCTAAAGACCGCAGGTAGTAAGTCATCTCATAAACGTGTTGTTTTCGCGGATGCACAGACAGTGCCTCTCCCATGTGTCCCTGTTAAATCCTCCGGATTTTTCCAAGGTCTGACTGCTGACGTCAAATTAGCCTCTCACAAATGCCGTGCATTTTTCGATTCTGGTGCCTCAGTCAACATCATTAAAACTCATGTTTTTTAAAAACTCTCTGCCGCCTCAAGGCACAAGTTTCAGAGTTATCCACCAGACATCACTGTTAGTGGTATTTCTGGAAACGTTGTCATACCTCATAGAAAGGTTCTCCTCAGTATCTGTTTGTCTCCACTTGAACCTTCTATCTCAGATTTTTTCTATGTCATGGATGATGTATGTTTTGCAGCTGAAATATTGATAGGATACCATACAATGTCTCACTTCAACATCTCACTTTTCCCTTCTGTTCATCAAATCGCCCAGAATGGCACCTTCATCTCTGCCTCACCCTTCCCTGAGTCACCGCCACCATCTGATGTCTACGTTGTCATGCACACGCCTTCTCAGGACTCATCTCATGTCCCTCCCTCATCGCTCAAGACACCCTCAGTAATCCCTGATCCTGTCTTATCATCTACGCCAGCCGACTCGCCTAGCGAAGCGCTGCACAGCGACACCGACAATCCCTCTTCTCCTACAACACTGTCTGACGTCCTCTCGAACACCAGACTCAGGAAAGCTGTGTTGACCTCCTCTGTGGTAGTCACACAGACCCACCTCTGTTTGGTGCGCGTCGTCGTCAAAGGTGTGCCCCCCGGGACAGACATCTTATGTTTGCCCGACTCTGCCCGAGTGAATGGTGTCGCTCTCGAGTCAGTTCTTTCAACCCTAGACAAGGATAGTTCTTGCTGTATTGCCATTCAGAATCTCACGAATCACCCTATATCCCTTCAATCTGGCGTGACTTTAGGCGAAGTTCTCCCTTATCCTGCCCCTGTCACCCCTGTCACCTCATCTCCTTGTCACACATCCATGTCTTCACCAACTGCCTCAGATTCTCCTCCTCCTCTTCTTGACCAGCATATTGGTGATGTTGATTTTCCTGAAACGAAAACAGATTTACTTGCCCTCTTATCGACTTTAAGGTCATGTGTCTTTCTTCCGGGTGAACCTCTGGGCAAGACCGATGCTGTTCGTCATTCCATCCACCTCATCCCAGGCTCGACACCCATCTACGTTCCGGCTTATCGTATCCCACACAGCCGCAGGATGTTAATGGACGACGCTGTCAGAAGCATGCTGGACGAGGATATCATAGAGCCAGCGGCATCACCATTCAATGCCCCGCTGTTTCTAGTTCCTAAGTTCAATGGTGAGTGGTGAGTAGTTGTCGATTTCCGTGGTTTAAACGCCGCGACGATACCCGATCGATTCCCTATGCCAATATTGTCTGATCTTCTCCAGTCAATAGGTGATTCAAACAGTGTATTTTCCACCCTCGACCTTCAGTCTGGTTTCTTCCAGGTCGAGCTAGAAGAAAGTTCACGGCACTACACTGCTTTCACCACATCATCTGGCCAGTACGCTTTCAAACGTATGGCCATGGGTTTACGTAATAGTCCCTTAACTTTCATGCGTCTCATGAACTCAGTTCTCTCTGGCCTCTTAGGCTCTTCGGTGTTTTGTTACTTAGACGATGTGATAGTGGCATCAAAGAACCTTCCCGAACACCTCGAAACCATCTCAGACGTTCTGTCACGTTTTGCAAAGGCTGGGTTAACTCTTAAACTCAGTAAATGTCAGTTCCTCAAACGTGAAATCAAATTCTTAGGCCACAAGGTTGACAAAGATGGCATCCACACTCTTGACGATAAAATTCATGCGATATCACAGTTTCCTACTCCTAGTTCTGCTGATGACGTTCGTAGTTTCATTGGCCTTGCAGGATTTTATCGGCAATTTATCAAAGATTTCAGTAAAATCGCTCAACCTCTCACATCATTGTTTAAAAAGAATGTAACATTCGCATGGACGGACGAGTGCGAGAAAGCATTCGCTACCCTCAAGCAAGCCTTATGCAACGCTCCTGTCCTCGCATTTCCTAATTTCAATAAGGAGTTTATTTTTTGCACTGACGCATCAAACACCGGTATCGGTTCTGTCCTCATGCAACGAGATGAAAATGGTAAATCACGCGCAGTTGCCTTTGCCAGTCGTCTGCTCAATGCTGCTGAGCGCAACTACAGTGTCACTCACCGCGAAGCTCTCGCAGTCGTTTGGTCTCTTCGTCACTTCAGAGACATCATACTCGGATATAAGATCCACGTTCTAACCGATCATTTTGCTGTCACAGAGTTATTCAAAGGAACCAGTTTAACCGGAAAATTTGCCCGTTGGCAACTCACTGTTCAAGAGTACAATCCTTCATTCACGTACATCCCAGGTAAAGCTAATTCTGTCGTTGACGCTCTGTCCCGTCATGTCGCTCCTGTCAGTCTGCTCACAACCTCATTGTCACTCCCCACTCTTGAGGAAGTCAAATCCCTTCAAAGGTCTGATCAATTCTGCAAACGTCTCATTTATTATCTTGAATCAGGTGATGCCAGTAACCTTCCAAGCTTGCCATTCTCCCCAGATTCCTTTTTGCTTCGAGACGATGTCCTCTATAAATCTAGTTCTGTCATTTCTGAGGACGATTCATTACATCATGCATCTCAGCTTGTCATTCCAGAAGCTCTTGTCCCTATTATCTTGTATCACGTTCATGACTCCCCTCTTGCCGGTCATCCAGGCAAAGATAGAGCATTCAAACAGGCTCAAAGATCATATTTCTGGCCTTCCATGAGGAAAGACATCACCCGTCATTGTCTCTTATGCGCTTCATGCGCTGAGCATCGTCCCTCTCTCCATCATGAGTCTCCGAACCTCCCATATCCTATCCCTCATGCTCCTTGGGACAATCTGTCAGTCGATATTTTGAAACTCCCTCTGACGGAGAACGGTTTTCACTATTTGCTCGTCTGTATCGATAGTTTTTCACGCTTCAGCATCTTGGTTCCTCTCAAAGACAAATCTGCACGTTCAGTTGCACGAGCACTGATAGATGAAGTCATATGCCGGTATGCATCTCCTAAAGTACTTCTATCAGATAATGGCACCGAATTCAACAATGCCATCTTCAAAGTTGTTTGCGAGTCATTTCAAATTAAAAAGTGCAACATTGTTCCATATTCCCCTCAAGCGAACGGAAAAGTCGAGAGAGCAAACCGTCGAATTCTCGACATCTTACGCTTCATTGCCAATTCAAGCTCTTCATGGGATGATCACATTCCCCTAGTCGCATGCTCTCTTAACGCTGCGATTCACTCATCGATCAACGAATCTCCACATTTCATTTTATATGGCTCTGACAAAAGACTCCCATATGAGTTTCTCTCCTCTGACCCTCGTCCTCTATACAACGTTGACGATTATGTTCAGAATCGCGTTACAGCTTTCCAGCGCATTCATATGTCCGTCCGTGACAGACTTACCACCTCTCAGGAATCTATGCTGCATAAACAGCATCAGCGCGCTAAACCGCACGACATCGAGCTTAGTGACATCGTGTTCACCAAAGTCCAAGACCGCCGAGACTCTAAGCTCGACCCCCGATTCAACGGACCTCACCGTGTAATTGAAAAGATGGCCGGTCACAAGTTCAAACTCAGAAACCTAAGTTCAGGCAGTGAAAACTTTGTTCATAGAGACTATCTCAAACGGGTTGATCGTGGTTTCGATTTCGAACCTACCTCTCCACTACCAGAAAATGCTCCTAACATTGTTGAAAGTCAGCCACCTTCATCCCCCATCTCATCCTCACCTAAATATCAGCTCCGGTCTCGTCCAGTCTACTAGCCATTTCCTTCATCTTTCCTTTCATTCCTGTCCAACTGTATAAATTATGTATATATATGTATCTATGTAAAGGCTACATCCTGATCTTGTTCATGTCTCATGTATTTTTTATCATGTATTATGTCTTAGTCTTATTGTGTATTCTGTATTGTATTCAATGTATTTCATCGTCCCCCCTCTCTGATTGTACTTCTTTAGCTCGACATACGAGGACGTATGCTTCCAAGGGAGAAGTATTTGTAGCATATCATATCTGTATATCATTGTTAATTAGTTTTAAGATATTCATTGTTTTTAGTCGAGAGAGAGAGTGTGTGCGGGTAAGGGAATTTTCCATCCCCCCCCTAGAATTCATATGCCAGTCAGAGGCCACACGTGCCGCTTCCAATCAGGAACGCTCTGTGAGTTGACGTCATCACAGGTCAACTCAGGCCAATCATAGTCGCGCATTTTTAACCGCGCGAACCCTTGGCTCCACCCACTGTTACTCCTTCGTCGCCCGCCAGCACCACCTCTCATCCTCACTTCTCTTCCGGCCTCGACCCTGTCAAGTAGCTCATCATCTCTCAGCTCGCTACCACCATCAACAAGTCGTTTCGTCATCTCTCTCAAGGCAGGCAAAGGTCATAGTCACTGTATATTTCTATATCTACATCAAGTGTGTTGTTCAATATATCATCTATATCAAGCCGTGTGTGTTTCAACAAGACCTCCAGTATCATCCACGCTACCTCTACCCTACTCCAAGCCACGTGGTACCAGACCCGGTACCAACACATCCTATTCCGATACAATTGGTGGCTACGGCTGGAAAAACACATCTATTCCGATACACTAGTTTTCCAGCCGCCGGCCTCGGAGAAGACTAGTCCTACGGGATAGTCGACTTTCCTTGTCCTTTGGTGGGTTAAAAGGACGTATAAACATCAGCACTACACTTCGTACACGCCCGTAACGTGGTTGTGAATAGGTTGGTCATAAACTGACACCCGGCACTAGGGCATAAGAACCGTGTCCTGCGGTGTGACCGTAACAATATATATATATATATATATATATATATATATATATATATATATATATATATATATATATATATATATATATATACTTATATATATATATATATATATATATATATATATATATATATATATATACTTAATATATATATATATATATATATATATATATATATATATATATACTTAATATATATATATATATATATATATATATATATATATATATATATACTTAATATATATATATATATATATATATATATATATATATATATATATATATATATATATATACTTAATATATATATATATATATATATATATATATATATATATATATATATATATATATATATATATATATATATATATATATATATATATATATGTATATGTGTATATATATATATATATATATATATATATATATATATATATATATATATATATATATATATATATATATATGTGTGTGTATATATATATATATATATATATATATATATATATATATATATATATATATATATATATATATATATATCCATGATGGGAATAATAAGGCAATAAACATATCCTTGTGCTTTATCACTTCACTACTTATTCCTCATTTAATATTTCTGATCACATACCTTGACTGGCATTTAACTTCATTTCACCTCTTTTTAATAACCTCTCTGATGAAATTCTAATTTCTTTACTTAAATTATTTGTTTTATTGCTTTGCTTATATATATATATATATATATATATATTTTTTTTTTTTTTTTTTTTTTTTTTTTTTTCTGAGTGTTTTCAGAACACAAATTAGCGTCTTGTTTGGTGGTAGATACGTTCGTTGTGTTTGGTGTGTAACGGTCTTGTTTGCCGCCGCAGTATTGTGGACGAGTCACCGCGGTGGCTGTTGCAGCAAGGCCGGAGCATGGAAGCTTACATCATACTAAAGAAAGCCGTTAAACTAAACAAGGCCAAGATTAATGGGGATCTATCTGCAATAGTCGAAAAGATTGTGCAGGTAAGTTTGACTGCGTTACACATTTTTAAAGAGTAATTATTAGTTTTATAATTGATAATAGTGCATTGTTATCTGTTATGTGAATATGCTGCCACCTGCCACTGGTTGACAGACAGGATTCACTCCTGTGGTGTAGTGTTCTCTTGGGGTAGAATTACACTAAGTGACAATCCAGTATGTTTGCTAACTAATTAGTTCCGCAAGCTAGTTAATTATATCCTCTGTAACAATGTGTCTCGTTTCTGCCTGTCTCGTGTCTGTCTACTGTATCCTACTTCAACCTAATTGACCGTAGTGGCACTACGGTGAATGACGTCCAAATGAACTACGGTCAACCACGTGTGTGACCGTAAGATGTGACCGCGGCTTGAGAATACCCTCACAGGGTCTGTGACAAACATAATACCTTCATGGTCTAATCAGTATCTCATGATGAACTCTGCCTCATTCAGCTCATCCAATTTGTCTCTTCGATGCGTTTTTTTTTCGCTAGAATTAATGTTGTTGTGGTTGGACCATGTTGACAGTGGAAAGACATGTCATAAGCGGCGGTAAGACAAATGTGCACCCAGTCTTAGCATCACGGGTGATTTTTTTTCTTTTTCTTCATATTTTACATCCTATGAGTTTACGCCTGTTTCCTGTCACTAATGATCAAAAACGCACCATTTTGTTTCGCTTCGTGGACACGACCCCTGTTATCTATCGGATCTATGATTACCACGGTCGTAAGTCATTTCCAACCGTTGTCAGTCGTAAATTCTCACAGGAGACTGTACAGCTGATTTGTCTTTCCACCAATCACAGTCACGGTCTCAAAATCCGCGTGCTCACATCCTTAAATCTTCAGAATTTTCCATCTGGCTAAGACTTAATTTTTACTCTAACTAAATGTATTTGTGTTGTAAATCTCTCGCCTAATTCTACTGACTACATCAAATTCTTTGACTTAACTTCCAAAGTGGAAATCATATTAACTATATATTCTTCGCTGAAATTTCTATCCTAAGTGATTTGAGTGTTTACCCCTTGCCTTGTGTGTCATCCTTCTACGCCATCCTCCATGACCTGAGGGAGTTAGTGCAACACATTTATAAAATACTCCCATTATATGTCTTATGAATCAAACATATTATCCGTAGTAACATTAGTGTCACAGCATGGAAATGTTGAATTCTAGATTTACATTATCTGCTAAATGCATGTCTATATTTTTGTTGTATTATGTTGTACAAAAAAGGAAACATATAAGATTACGTTGAATGGCTGGAAAGAGGCTGAAAAGCGGTGACCAGCTCCTTTGTTGTACTTTTGTAACATTAAACGATTCATTCAATCAGTAATGAATAAATCTAAAATGCATCCTAACGGGGACAAACAGTTAGTTGTTCAGGCTTTGGAAGGTGAGCTGCAATACTACAGGCATACAGGTATCCATAATCTATTGATATATTATTTCTTCTTTTGTTTTTTTATCAATCCTCAAAGAAGCTCTCCACAACATAAAGATTTACAAAATAATTGATCATTCATACCAGAGTAGGAACAAACTGCCTTACTGTGAGCATCCAGCTGTGTGGTGAGCGTGAACGGAGTACAATTGTACTACATGTATGTTTTACGAAGGTAGAAGATAAATAGATAAAATAAATCAAAACCTTATTTGTTTCTTTCAAAGTCAAGAGTGTTGTGGCATCGTTGTGTATGAAGTATGAGAAAGTTTCTATAACATGACATAGAAGCGGCGATGAGGGAACTATTATACTGATAATATTCATTTGTACTTTTGTTCCAGAGAAATCAAAAGAAGCATCCAGATGATCTGACGAGGACTACTTCCATGTCCGCAACGTGCAGGAATGGCCTTGAGCAGGTAGCAGAGTACTTCAGGAGTCCGGGCATGAGGATCATTATTCTTATTACGCCAATCATCTGGTTCTTCCAGAGTTTTGTTTATCTCGGCCTTGCCATCAACGCCAACAACTTCGCCAGGTAAGCCTCACTCGGGTACCATATGTGTTAGTACTCCTTGGTGTTTGTTCTTTGATTGTCCTTTACAAGACTGTGTCACTACCTGCAGCAACGACCCGTTCCTGTACGTGGCCTTGACGGGGGTGATGGATGCTGCCTCCATACTACTCTCCACACCCGTCACTCCCTTTCTGGGCCGTCGCATCATGGTGGGCGGGGAACTGTTTGTGGGCGGCGTCCTACTCCTGGTGGAGCTCGTCGTTCCTGCTGGTACGTGTCGTTTTCACTGTAGGATTCTGTAATTTTTATTGTATTAAACAACTATGACTTATCTTTATAGGAAAAAAAAATTATATATAGTATACGTATATATATATATATATATATATATATATATATATATATATATATATATATATATATATATATATATATATATATATATATATATATATATATATTTATATATTTCTTTTTTACTCATTTATGTATTAATTAACTCCTAACGGGATCAAGAGAGAGAGAGAGAAAGAGAGAGAGAGAGAGAGAGAGAGAGAGAGAGAGAGAGAGAGAGAGAGAGAGAGAGAGAGAGAGAGAGAGAGAGAGAGAGAGAGAGAGAGAGAGAGAGACAGACAGAGAGAGAGATGAAATGAAATGAGCGGTAATGATGAGTTGTATTTGTTGTCATTACAGAGTACTCGTGGGTGAAGTGGGTGTTGGTGATGATTGGCTTCCTGATGGTGGCCGGTGCCTTCCAGGTAAGTGTTGTGGCGCCTCTACAGTGTGGCTTTGCAATCCCAGCAGGAGCAGAAGGCTGGGAATCTTATCCTGTATTTGTGAGCGAGAGTGTGTGCGTGCGTGCGCGCGTGTGTGTGCGTGCGTGCGCGCGTCTGTGTGTGTGTGTGTGTGTGTGTGTGTGTGTGTGTGTGTGTGTGTGTGTGTGTGTGTGTGTGTGTGTGTGTGTGTGTGTGTGTGCGTGTGCGTGCGCGTGTGCGAGCGCGTGTGTGTGAGAGAGAGAGACGGGTGCTTCGTCTTAAAGACCACCAATGGTCTACGCCAGACACTTACGGGTAAAATAAACGTGGTATTTATTAAAGTGATCATCACACAGCATTCTAGAAACAACAAATGACATAGTTAAGACAGTGATCCCTTGAAGATGCTTTGATTGGCTGGGAATCTCACATAACACCATGTCAATGTGTATTTTTCTTCACCAGGTCAACTTTGTGTATGCACCGGAGCTCTTCCCGACACAGACACGCGCGACGGGCTTTGCCTTCGTCAACACTGTTGGGAATATTGGCTTCATGTGTGCTCCGCTCATCACCACCAACCTGGTGAGTCAGCCACGAGTGTCCGCCCTCACACTCTGTTTTCAGATGCACTAGAGTGGTGTTTCTTTTAATACTGGTGATGGGGGCCAGGTGGTTGTGTGGTACAGTGCTCGGCTAGTGACCTAAGACTTGCAAGCTCCATCCTGGCTCACGGCAGCTTCTTGGTGAGAGGGGCAGCGCTCTCTCGTTAAACCTAGCAGAACTATATGGTGTATAGTTACATAGTTTGGGCAGATTATATATTCACTTTTAATCTTCAAATCTTCCTTAACATTCCTCATCATTGTTCACACCAACATGGGTGCTTCCTCCTACACCATCCAGTCCTGCAACATGACCCAGACACCGTTACTGAGGACAGGGCCGTAGCATAACTTAATGTGGCGCTAAACCAGGTCAGCTGAGGCTAACTGTTTAAGGTCATTGATCGAGAGGGGATCAGATAATGGTCATCAAACCATGATGTCTGTCATTGACCAGCGTCTATGTGGTACTTGCAAAAGAAACGCCTCTATGTCTTCTATTATCCTTTGTATAGGGTCTGGCGAAAAGCGGAAATTTTTTCTTAATCTATTTTTGTTTGCCCTTGACCGGTACCCTTTTAATGTTTAAAAAGAAATTATGTAATGTAAATTGTATTCTTATTGGACCTACGGGTGAACATTGCTGTGATTTGCCCCTTGGTCTTCAAATATTGTATTGTCCATGTTGGTGTAAATCTAACATACACAACTATTTATTACATGTAGGAATCACAGTATTCAGTCAAATGAAAACAATGTGATCAAATAATCATCTTTTTTTTGTAGTACTGATCTAGGTCATTGAATCGAACTAATGCCAGTAGAACACTCTGACCTCGTAAAGGTTTCCAGCTTTCATTGTTCTGTTCAGATACTATGGGATGATCTTGGGTCTGCTTCTGCCTTCTTTTGTTTTGTCTGTAACACCAACCTCAATAATCTTGAGTGTTAATGCCTCGTGTTTTAAAACTCATATAAAAGTAGACATGAGAGAGAGCGGCCAGGTGTAGCACTTAAGACATGACATGCATTAATTATCTATGTTGTAATGTAACACTGCAGATAGT
>JAXIVD010009027.1:2500-16244 GCA_036785275.1 Cancer borealis | reverse complement strand
CCTCTAATACTGAAGTTATTTCATAATCATTCAGTCAAGATGAAGCCTGATTCCAACTCAATACTAAGGAGTGACATAAACTCATTCAGATGTGATATATTTTCCTCTGTGCAGTTTTTTAATGGATAAAGAATCTGCCAGTCTCAGGTGCCAGAGTAGCAACCTTCAACAAGAAACATGACCTTTTCTTCGGTGAGGTGGTTATATGTGATGTTAGGTTTAATTTGGATATACTCTTAACTGTTTCCATCATCAGGAGATTATTACATTGTAGAATTGTAGGAAAAACTCATCATTCCTGTTGACAGTTGATACTCCGTCACTTGAAACTGGCAGTTTTTGTAATGCTGGGATAATATTTTACTTTACTAAATAATTATCAGAGAAGAAAAGGTAAAGTCAACCCACTGCTGCATACCAGTGTCATACTGGAAAAAAAAAAAAAATTCTTTACTTTTTAATGTGGGGGAGGTAAAAAAAATATGTTGATTATTGCTGTATTTGTAGCATAGTCGAAATAGAGGACATGCAGACAAACTGGATGTCCTGCTTCTTTATTGTAGTAATGTCCAGCGCCTACAAAGTTCAGTCACCTATACCTGGAATTGTACCCAATTCCAAAACAGAAACAAGGTGGAAAAAAAGGACAATCCCAGGGAGACATAGCAATGTAAGAAACTGGAAACCAAAGAAAATAAATTAAAAAATACAAAATTATACAGGATAAAAATATAAAATATAAAATTACAATACTTGCATGAAAAAACACACAAGACAATGGCACATCATGGAAAATAAAAATTACACGAAGATGGGAGAGTCTGCCTAGAACAGAGAGAATAGGGACAGCATGGAAAGACAGAAAGAACTGCAGTAGGCAAAGGATGTTGTGTAGGTGTATGTAGTGGCAAGTCAGAATCAAAACTCCTGGAGACTTTCTTTTGGGAGTCAAGATGAACAACAGAATTCAGATTCAAAAGTCTGACTTTACTGCTAAGTTCCTTAGGAATTACTCTAAAAGGTCTAGTGAAATTAGGCTGCAGTTTAGAAGACTTTGACAATAGGCAAAACTATGTCACCCACATCAAGTTGAAAGTTAGGAGCTTTTTTGTTGTTAGACATAAAATTTCTTCCTTAAAGTGTAAGGGATATTGTGACTTGGTGGTGAATGTTCTTAAATGTGGTGACAGTTAGCTTGACATACTTGTTTAAGGTGCACATGAGGCTCTGACAGAAGGTCATACAATAGACATTTATCTATCCCAAAAGTAACAAAATGTGGAAGTTTTCAATGGACTTATGGAGAGTTGAGAGAGCCGTGACTTGAGGTATGTAAATGTCCTATACATTTATGTCTGAGAAACTAGAGAATGAAGAAAGTTAATGATTTTACAGTTGTGTAGTTCCACTAAACCATTTGCACTAGGCCTGTATGGAAGAACAGTACATTCCATAGTTTGGAATTGCTGACAGAGAGCATCAAGGACTTGATTAACAATTTTAGTGCCATTATAAGAATAAAGAGTTTTAGGAGCAGTATATGGGCAAATTATGTGGCTAAGAATGGCCCATGTAACAGTTTCAGCTGATTTGGTACAAGAATACTAAATCTTGAAAAATTATCATGGCAACATTCAGATATTGATTTATATACATAATGTGTGGCAATTTTAGTAGATGGCAATTGTGGTGGTGGTGGTTGTGGTGGGTACAGGACTGAAAAACCAAGGAAAATCTTAAGTACAGGGCTCCACGCTGAGCTGACTCAAATGTTATACTTACTGTTCTTAACATGAAAGCCGAACCTTACTTTACCCACACCACTGATACTAAATTGAAGGTACATGAGAAAAACTAAGTCCAGTAAAATGTGTAATGGACGACGAGTTTAAGTCACAAAATGCATTTACTGCACTCTGGTTAGGATAAATTTATTTTCTAAAAATTTTAAATGGAAAGTGTGGAAGGGGACCAGTCAGGAGCATTAGGTTTCAAATGCTAGGTTAGGTTAGCTTTACAGTATTTATTAAGAAGTACACCAGTCTCACAACAACGCATATATATATATATATATATATATATATATATATATATATATATATATATATATATATATATATATATATATTGGATTCAAAATTATCAGATTGACAAGCTCTATCCTATGAGAGATGTAAAAAACTCCTGCTGTGAGACTGGTGTACTTCATAATAAATACCAGGTTAGGTTAGGTATTCTAAATGGACGAAACTATTTTCTTATTGTAGATTTTGATTGTTTAATTTTTTTATTTGTTTTTATAGCAAATCATTACCTGCCACGGGAGGTGTGGGGAGAGGCATAAAGAACAATAATTTGCGACGGGAACAACTATCAGATTCATTCAAAACATCAAAACACATCAAAATCTACCAGTAAAAAAAAATCGTCCAGCAGTGTGGGACTGGTGTATACTTCTTAATATTGACTCAGATTTACTTTTTAGATTTTAGGTTGGAGGGTTTAGATTATTTTTTAAAAACATAAGGTCAACTGGGAACAACACAAACGAGTGATCTATAAGCAGAAAAAAAACAGAGGGAGTGAAGGGTGATTAAGAATTTGTATTATTACCAAGCCGTGTTTATATAGTCTGCAACCCTTAAGCCAACACCTTGATGAATAAGTGTGACAGCTTTGAGGTTGATGTACATGGTAAAGCCACCCTACCTCGTGATGATAGTCGAGGATTATTTCACCTGCTGGAGTAGTAATAGGCGTAGTAAATGTTGAGCCGTCTTTACCACACCCCGCCACTGCCAGTTTGAAGTTCTAATGATGATGATGATTAGTGTGTTAAGTCATCATCTCACAAACTTACAACGGCGTATTAGGATTAATCATGTTTTGTGTTTTACTTCTTCCGGTTTGTACTGATTTTACCTCTTCGATGTTTCACTAAATGTTTCACTTGAATGTCAAAATATATAAATCTGTTCTACACTTGTTTTCCGGTACATAGTTATTTTTTTTGTTATAGAATTTGTTATATTTTTAATGGCTGTGAAAATCAATCTTAGTATTAAAGGTTGTATTAAGAAATAAAAGTGTATTATCAACCATATCATTTCAATAGCTTCCATCATTTATTTATCTATGACAAGAGGACCGAAGGAAGCCATAACACAAAACCATGATGAAATATTTTAAACCAAATCAAAAAACTTTTATAAACACCTTGATTAAGGTATGATGGCTGGCTTTCTTCTACTTCATTTGCTGTATTTAAGTTAGCTGCTTGACATCGGTGCCGAAGAAAGCCAAGGGACGACACCGTGACACTTCAAACCAAAACAAACACGGATAACAACATGTGACAAACAAACACCCCTTCCCCATACACCTCCCCACTGACCAGACTGACTCACTGACTAACCTCCACACAGCCTGTAGACTACACTGGGACACAGACCTGACTAACGCCCTACAGTACACCTCACTTGGACGCATTAGACAAGACACACGACACCACTGGTGGACCTACTCTCCCAGCCGTGCCCTTGACACTGCCGTCACCAGACTCAGAATTGGACACAGCCGCCTAAACTCCCACCTACACAAGCTGGGCATGACTGATGACCCCCACTGCCCTTGGTGCCCTACACAACCAGACACCCCAGAACACCTCCTACTTCACTGTCCTCGTCACCACTCCCACCGCATGGCACTCCTTCACTCACTGTCGTCTCTCCACATCCGCAGACCAACAATAACAGACATCTTAGGTGGCTCTCAAGACCCTGGCCTGGCCTTCAAAGTACTCAAACACACCAGGACCTTCCTCCAAAGGACAGGTCAACTCAACAGGATCTGATCCACTCATTCATCTGCAACCTGCACTTTTGGGGCACTAGAGGCTGTGGCACCACAGCCTGCACGGCCCCATCAAATTCCCAAGAAGAAGAAGACAAATACGGAGGTTGTTTCAGCCCTAAATACCATCAAGACACCAACCTAAACACCGTCAGTAATGCTTTCATCCACCTAACCTCCTGCAGATTCACATGGAAGCTTGTTAGGCTAACCAATGTGCGGGAGAATTCTTTGGTAAATATTTTCTTGATTGCCGTTTCCAATTTTTTTTCTTCCATTTGTAAAGTGGATATTAATTTTGGTGAAATTTTACATCTTCACCAGAATGCACTTGGATATAAATAATACACTTTTTGTATAGATTTTGATCCATTTCGAATGATTTTGACATTCATTTCCGTCGGAAATGCATACAGTAAGATATCCTTATCACCCTCAACAAGCCTGAGAACCTGTGGAATGCGGGGTTCTTGGGGGGGAGGGAGAAGATGAAATACAATGATTTACGCTATAAACAAGGTGCCAGAATCATTAACATAACCTAACAATGATCTATTGACGGTCACAAAACCTGGCATCTGCACCTCTCCCAACCCCCGATTTTTGGTCATCGAAAACATTTGATATTTTCTAAATCAACATAACATAACTAAACCTTAATCAACAAAACCTTAACCTACATTATTCCAACTAAACTAAATTTTACTCCCGAAGAGGTCTCACAAAAAACATTGAATGTCACAAACTAAGAATTTTCGACGAAAATGTAATTAAGAAAACCTCAGAATGCATCTGGTAATGTAATAACTTCTTTTTTGTCTACATGAAGTCCAGTATAACAGGTTCAAAATACTTGTCTTCTTGGTGGGCTTGCTGCCAAATGGTAATGTTGTGCTGGAGTTAATATATGAATATCTTTTTGAGGTTTTAAGAAAAATTGAATGTGTATGTTACATATTTTGGAATGTGAGTTCACCAAATTTTATTTAATTGTGATGTTGCAGTGATTCAACAAGCTAAGTCTAGTTTATATTCCACAGAATGATGTATCATCTACAAACAGGAACATGTATGTGATATTGTCACTGTAAAGAAAATTAAGGTTGTTTTTAGGAAAAAATATGATTTAAGATGCACAGAATATCCCAAGAGTTAATTACGACTCAACCAGATCTGAACTGATGGAAGCAAGCAAACAAGATACTTGATATACGTGGGTTATGAACATCAATCTAACCCATCACAAAAACAACAATGAATTAGTTTTTGCCAATAAAAGATGTACCAAAAAAATCTACATGACTTCCCAGTTATGAATCCACAAATAAGTCCAATATGAGTCCACCACAAGAGGTCAGATTGTTATTTCTTCAAGGATGAAAATAACTTTCCTTCTGCCATGCTGCATTGCCAAGTTCATCGAGGACATGATAATGAACAGGCACAAGAGGAAGAAAATGTTGGTGTGGAGCACTGTAGTTGGTGGCGTGATGGTGGTACTTACAGTGCTGGTAGTGAGGGAGCTGCTCTTGGCCTCATCCTTCCTCTGCACCACATCACACATCATCAACGACCACATCTCTGTCCTGGTGGGTACATTTTATGGTTACCCTTTACTCTTAATTCATTCTAAACTTTCGGGCAAAATTTCCTTCTCGAGATTCCACCAATTCAGTTAATTTTCTCTGTGTCATTCTTCATAATTTTTAATTATTTTGTTGCTTGCTATCACTCACACGTTTCATTGATGCAGACATCATAATTGTAGCCCCACTCCGAGTGAGAGGGTGGCCCAGACTCAAATAAAGTCATCCAATGACATGAGCCAAACGTTTGCTAGTATATTTGGTAATAAGACACACCCTTACTAGCCTTCCTGCATGTGTGCTTGGTCCTGATGGAGGGAATGGTGCTGTTAACAGTAATTAATCTACGTTAACATCCACCAGTGTGCTGAGGTGGGCAGGGAGACGGATCAGAAGCTTTGTCAGGAGCTGTGTGCTGAAGATGTGGCTGACAGAATCACCTGCCACACCCTCCACCTCAACAAACCTGCTGTGTTTACCCTCAGCAGCCAAGGCAGCAAAAAGGTGGTGAAGTCAGTTATTGATGCAGTGGAACGTGAGGTAGCAGTGGATGGAGTCCAGAATGAACCTGATGATGTGAGTACTTTGGTTATCTTTTGTCAGGTGTTAGTAGTCCTTTTAGTGTCCTTACCATCATCAAGGTATGGTAGTACCGCATTACATTACTCATGAGGAAACACAATGGGTGGTTCTGATGCCTCACTTGTGGTAGCACACGAGTAACAGATATACATGTATTAACAGCAATGGTTCAAAGGAAGCACCTGCACTTAAGGGTTGTTGCATCCTGTGATCGTTACATTACTTGAAAGACAGTTTGGTTCACTATGGAAGGAGAACTCTTCTACTCTGATGGCTTTTTTGTTTACAAGTCGGCATATATAGCTCATTTATTGGAAATAAGTTTATGGTGGTAGTGGTTTATTTGTGGCCTGCAGTTGTTGGTGCCATCATGATGGATCCTAATATAATATTGTATGTATATTGTTGATCTGTAGAGGGAACTGATGACCATGGGTAAGTAAAGGAGATATGTGTATTAAGTATGTGGTTCTGGCCCAGTAATTGAGTTAAATGCAATATGTTTTGTGATCCTCATGATTTTTTTTTTTTTTTTTTTTTTTTTTTTTTTTTTAAATCATTACCGTTGTCATTGTGGCAGATAAGGTTGATTATGATGATCTTCAATTTCTTAAATATATAAGAGGTAGTCATTGCCTCTCCTGGGTATAGAAATGTGTGTAGCTGTGAAATATAGATTTTGGGAATTTAAATGGGCAAATTTTGTTCACAAGCACTATGTCACTAGTTAAGACCTTATCTTCAGTATATTGTTTATCATGGTTCTTTGCAGGTCTGTAATGTTAACGTTCCATCTGTTGTAGATATACTGGAACCAGAAGTTTGATCACCAACACATTCCTTCAAAGGAAGATTTCCTCACTCTAGTCACCACCTATGTGAATAACTTTGTTGGAAGTGAGGTTAGCTGGGAAATCATCAATAAACTAGTCAACTATAACCACCTCTACTCCACTGAGACAGAATCACCAGTTAACCATCGAAACTTTGGGAAGTTCATCCAAGATCATGAGTTCCTCACTGCTGTGGTGTTTGAGAAGTTGCATCTTTTTCCAAAGATTACTGGAATATGTGGAACTTACTATGCCATGCAATACTTTGAGCCTCTCACGAGGAATCCATTGCAACCTTTCAATCTGAGCTGGAGGAGCAGGCTCTGGAAGGCTTTGGACATCCTCAAATATATTGGGCAGTTGGAAACAGTAGGAAGGGAGCCGCTTCACCTCTGTGATATGAAGCATGACCACTTTGGATGGAATGAAGGAGGCAGCTTGGCTTTCCTTGACCTAGACTCTGTGTTGTATGAAAGTTCCCTCTTGAAGATGATGGAGAACACTCCATCCTGTTCTAACCATGAGGACTGCTCCTATTTTGACTGCAAAGGGCGCTGCCATTACAGAACTAAAAGGTGTGAGCTGGAGCGTAGCAACACTAATCTGCAGGTCATCTGTGACAAAATATTTCTGGGAAACACCGACTCTTTGCTTTCCTTGTATGGTCTGTTGGTGTCTGGTGAAACAACCAAGGACTTAGAGCAAGCCCTGGAACTTTGTCGAACCAACAGAGGTATGACAATGGACAGCATGATTGATATTTTGAGTCGGGCCTCCAATGCTCTCATGTTTTAATGAACATTTTGTTTGTCTGTTTGTATGTAGAAATTTCTACTGTGTGGAAACTATATGGTTCTGGGTTAGTTTTGAGTATCAGTTTATTTTAAGTAACTAGTTTTCATCAGACATTAAAATCGCTTATTGTAACCAAAGAAGAAAAAAGGTGTTGGGCAGCTTGGAAGATAGAAACATAGGATAACCTATCAACTTTCTATTACCAAAGAATCTGAGTCAATGTTTCTGCATGACAAGGTTATACTTGTTAGTTATTTGTATTAGAATGTTGGGCAGCTTAGGAAACGTAGTCATAGGTTAGGATCCCTGTTTTATCAAAGCATTGGGGACATCATTTTGGAACTACTGTAACTTATATACATATTTATATATTTATATATATATACTTATGCTTGTATTTATGTACAAGTTATTTATCAGAATTACACAACTTTAAACTTCTTGGTATGAAGTTGTATGATGAATGGCAGCAGCTTGGCTTGCAAGTATTTGTAAAGTATTTTTGTAATATCTTAATTTATTTTGTGCAAGCTGTTACAGTTTACACTAAGTTTCCATGGGAATAAATGGTTTAAATATTTATGGGTAATGCTTAGAAAATATAAGGATATATTCCAGCTCCTTGTGAGTCAAAATCAAGTGATATGAACCCACAGTTAATGTATCATAATAATTCATTAGTAGGGTTTGTAATTAACTTTGAATGTTACAGTGCAATGCACTCATACATTTTTTTTTACAATGATTTTTTAAACATATACAATGGAATTAGAATGTATGTAAATGTCAATGTATGCATGTTTATATGCATGCATGCATATATATATATATATATATATATATATATATATATATATATATATATATATATATATATATATATTATATATATATATATTATATATATATATATTATATATATATATATTATATATATATATATTATATATATATATATTATATATATATATATTATATATATATATTATATATATATATATTATATATATATATATTATATATATATATATATATATTATATATATATATATATATATATATATATATATTATATATATATATATTATATATATATATATATATATATATATATATATATATATATATATATATATATATATATATATATATATATATATATACACATACATACATAACAGCTTTGGCAAGAACACAATGATGCAGCATGATAGTGTTGCTCATTCCACCCTCAGTACTTTACCTGGGGATGTGCAAAGGGAAGTTTTGTTACAGGTCATCCAGAACCTTGTTCTTCCAAGAAATAATTCAGTCTACACTGCACTAATTCACAGTTAATCTGCATAAAGTGAATTTTACTATAAGATATAATGTAGAGGAGGTTTGTGTAACCTGTCTTTCACTGCTTGTAAGCCAGCAGGTCTCTTCCTCCCCGACGCCTTCACTAATTAAGATGAAAGCTGTGCCAATGGTTGTGTTTTGACAGTATTTGACAGTATAGTTCTTCCCCTATTACCTAGACATTCTGCATACACAATATTTTGTGTCAATGTACTCTATTTGGCCAATTTGATTCCATACAATCTTCAAGGATTCCATCACAGATCATGGTAATAATAGTACTAATTTCCAGACAAAGACTCATTAAGTTCTTGCAATCCTTTCTCATCTCCTTTTCAATATTCTATCTGTCCTCTAGACCTGCAAATGGTCTATTTACTTTCACCTTCCACATTTTCAATTATAGTAAAATTCCTGTAATCTGAATACTTATATTCCAAAAATACCAATAATTTGAAATTTAGAAAATGAGACCAGTTCTCAAATAACCCAATGGTCCAAAATATTGTGGGCAAGTGATCAACGATTCAAACCAGGTGCCACACACTTCCTAGATGAAGGGAGCGGAAGCAGGTAGAGAGGACCAAAGCTCCCCTGCAGAGTTATGAGGCCATGTGGCTTTGTGGTACAATGCTCGGCTCGTGGCCTATAGGTTGAGTATTCAATTCTGGCTCATGGCAGCTTCTTGGTGAGAGAGATAGTTCTCCCTCATTGACCCTAACAGAGCTATGTATATGGTTTAATAGCTACCTAGGTCAGAGATTTTTTTAAATTTTCTTTAATCCCCTGCTTAGTCTGTCATTCTCAGTGTACAGATCCACCTGTTTGGCTTTGTCTCAGTTCACACGATTTTTGGACTCTGTTTGAGACTGATTGACTAAACATGGCTCCCACACCTACAAGTTGTACAATAACATCATACATGTATTAATGCACTTTTGAAAGGTAACTCATAAGAGTCTGAAAAATCAAGCAATCCAAAGCATCACAGATCCCCTGCCTTTGGGATTACAGGATGTTTGCTGTAATTGCAAATCCATGTCATAAAAGTAAAAACGAAAGTTGATACAATGTGCATAAGCTTTGTAAAGTAGTGTTTTCTCTCTATGCTCTGCATCAGTCCTACCATTATACTGATTAGCTGCAAGTTAAAAATGACCTCATAAAATTTTATGAATAGAACATTTTTCTTATATGAACTTGCCTTTCCCAGCAAATGTATGAGAGGTACACCCAAAAAATAAATAATGATAAGAAAATGAATAATATTCTCTTGATGCTGTAAAGGACACATCCATTGGTTGAATGAAGGGATGGGAACACCTACCCATGAATTTTACAATTACACAAAATAAGAAAGAACCAGAAGGGGACATTTTAAGATACAGTTTAGGATATATTATGAGAGGTAGCAGTTAATTTATGGAAAAAAAGTATGCATAATGTGAAAATTAATTATGGAAAGAAGTATATTCACTGAAGTACATCTGAAGAAAATTAGTATTTTTACCAATTTACTAGTCGCCATTTGGACAGCTGAAAATGTTACGAGTACAAATGAGTTACAGTGCTCGCTCCAATTTTACGGGTACCAATTTTGTGATATTCTAACTTTGCAACCAAGACCAATCTCCATCTCTGCAAGCCTAGGTACAGTAAAATGGCCATTTAAATTAGTTTTCTTATGGATAATGATAATGTTTATGTTTTTCTGTATTTTTCTTTATTCTAGGATGTATAATTACATGTATTTGTGTACAAACAGGGACAAAAATATGACTAAAATCATTATAAGGTAATGATTCCAATTTTGCGACCTGCAATGTCGACCAATTACACGCAAAATTGGAGGGAGCACTGTACTTTTTCATTCTACACAAGCATGAGTGAATATTCCTTCTGGACACGTGTTTTTAAGTCATACCCAAAAATTTTCAAGTCAAGGGTCATGGCGTCACTTCAACACAAGTGGAAGGTGGGAACTAACCTTTCATACCTGCAGCAGTTGGTGAGGTTTTATTCTCTGGTGCAGTAATGTCAATAGTGTAAACCACTTGAAGCCTCTTGGTTGATGATCACTGATATGCTCTCTGCACTTGTATAGATCAGCTGCTGCACCTCTATGACACTTAAATGAAAAAAATATGCATGGTGTTTTTTTTATTATTCCCATCATCCTCTAATGCTTTCAAAGGTTTTATAGATTTCTTACACATTAGTGAAGATAGATGCAGTAACAATGTTAACATACTGGGTAACCTAATGCACATAAAAAGTTCACTGGTGTATATCTAGGCCTCTCAGTTATTGAGACACCCACCTTTATAATCTACATAAAATAGAAATTTAGTGCATGCTTAGATATGCATACATATGTATTATATATATAGTGAAAATACTGAGAAAAAAAGCGAAGTTCAATGGAGACTATGAAATGTAACAATGTATGAATGTGAGTGAATTGTGTCTATGTGAAAGGGTACCATTTACTCAATCTATTTTTGGGGCTTGTTATTTTTGCTTTTTACTTTTAATTAGATTCAATTATTCACCTTTTCCTATATTAGCATATCATCATTTCATGAAAGTCCCAGCTTGTGATTATTTCCCTGCTTTTAGCTACTTAATGAATAATAAACTTCGTGGAGTCACAAGAATATATGGTGGGAGACTGCACTTACATGATTATGTATAGGCCACACAAACCTCACTCACCTATTTTATGACATATTCCCCACAGACTTATAATACCCTCCTCTCTGCATATCACATTCTTCTTTTTTGTCCTTGTTATACTGCTGCATGAGCTGCAACTTTTCTTCCCCTAACTCATCTATCCCAACACTCTTGCCTCAATGATATTCTTACATAATGTCGTAGTCTATGTCCCTACATTTATCCTTAGATAATATAATATCCTTCCTGCTACAAACTCACATTCTCCGTTTGATCTAACCATTTAGCCATTCATTCCTTCCCCTTATCATTATTTCTTTGCTATGCCTTTTTGCCTTTTAGCTTATAGCGCCATATGATCTGATTGACTTATTTTATACATATTAACTCACTCATTAAGCTTTTCCTTGAATGCAACAACTCATGTGCACAAAAATCACTCATTGTGAAGAAAGTAAGAATAGTATTTTTGTGTCAGGACAGATTGACATTTCATTTTTATCATATGGACTTGAGGGTGGAGAAGGTGAATAATGGGGAGGTAGTGCAGTGAATGGGAAGCTTTTATGATCACCTTTTGGTAATTCTTCTGCAGCTGATCTAAAATTTTTACCTTTGATTAATTTTGTATGAAACGAAAACTGAATGACTATGTAACTAACAAGATCGTTCTAATAACTCAATACTGACTTTTCATAACCAATAATAAAAGTACTACCCACAGCTATAACCACAATAATTTCATATTGAGTATTCTCCATTATAGTCATTACAATGAATATCCGCAAGATTATGTGAAAGATAGACTATTTACTTATTAACAAAACACTCTTTGGTATAAATGCTCCCTTGTGTTGTGGAGATCACACATCTATAAGAAAGTCTCATCAAGTAATCAAGGAAGCTTAAATAGTTTCATAGGTAGATGGTCCTTAACAAATGTAAAAGATAAAAGTTGCAAGGCTGCACAGACAGTGTGGTGGAGCTTCAGATGGAGCTGACACGCTGTCTGGTTGACTCAATGAGACCAATACGTTCCAAGAAGGCCACCACCTCTTCCTCATATTCCTTGCGGTAATTCAGGTAGTGGCTGACATGCGGCGAGTCCTTCCAGCATCTTGTGTACACCTGCAAGTGGCAACAACCATTCTTGAGCAAAGTGAAAATGAGGAACTAGAGCATTATCATCACTCTTCAAAAGCATCTACTCGTATGCCTCTGACCTTTGGCTGCCTGTGATATCCATACTAGATAATTTACCTCCTGGCATTCCCTTAAATATATATGCATTAAAAAGTTGGTAAGGGATGATAAAGTGGATAAGTTGTGTGTAATCTCTATCATTTGATTGACAAACAAACCTAGGTCTGAATGTGTAATGCATTGCACCAACAAGTAAATCTTACAAAAGAAAACAAAATATTACCTTCCTCCTAGCTACGACTTATTCATGTAAATCTAAACACAGACACACACATTCACCATCTCATCGTAATTCCATATCATAAACTAGAAGATGGTTCAGATAAAAAAATATATATAAATAAAACTTTTTTAAATTAAATCATCAGTCAAAAAGGGGAACATCACTTCTGAAACATGGTACACAGTTAAATGTAAGGTTGTGAGATTGTCATAGGCATAGCTCCACAGAAACAGATATAAAAGATCTAATATTGAGAAGAAAAGAAGAGGCTAGATATTTGAGGGGACAAAAAAAAATTGCAAAGAGGAATTTGCTTGAATGATACAAAAATGTAAAGTTTTCCTCAAAGAAGTATTGATACATGAAATGGGAAAAAAAAAAAAAAGTTAAAGAATGTACATTAATTGAAGGAAAAACTGGACAAATATAGATTCGGAGACAGGGCCCCACGAGTGTAGCTCAGGCCCTGTATACTGCAACTAGGTAAATACTAAATAGAGATCTTAGGGATCAGAGAAACAGGAGTGCAAGGTGGACATATGAGATAAAGGAGACATAAGAAGAGAAGAGAAGAACATATAAGAATATGCTGCAAAGGAATGTGGTAGAGGAAATAAAAGTGAGGAGCAGAACTGAGTACAAGTCTCGAAATA